>CM053145.1:152546563-152736563 GCA_028571685.1 Heterohyrax brucei
GGGCGGTTGTCACCTCCTGGCTCTTGTGGGTACCGCCTCAGGGAACAGGGGAGTTCAGGTATCTGCTGGCAGGCTGGTTTCCTTCGGCATCTTCAGGGTACCAGCCTAGGGATGATCTTGCTGGGCCAGACTATCATTCTAGGTTTCACTTTTTGAGGAAACTTTCATTCTGTAGGACTTCTGGGTGGCGCAAAGATGAGCCCCAGTGGTGCAGTGGTTAAAGCACTCAGCAACGGCAGCTCTAGCCCTCACTCCCCAGCGGCTTCACCGGAGCAAGATACGGCAGTGTGCTTCTGTAGAGGTTGACAGCTATGGAAGCCTGCTCGGTCCTAAGGGGTCAGTCAGAGTCCAAACAGACTCCATAGAAAGTATTTTTTTCTAGTTTGGGAGGTGCAAAGGTTAGTGTGCTCGGCTGCTAACCAGAACAAACCCACCGTTGTTGAGTCGATTCCAACAAACCCATCGTTGTTGAGTGGATTCCAACTCATAGCAGCCCTACAGACAGGGTAGAACAAGCCCATAAAGTTTCCAAGAGCACCTGGCAGATTTGAACTGCTGACCTTTTGGTTGGCAGCCATAGCCCTTAACCACTACGCCACCAGGGTTTCTGGTAACTGGAGGCACAACGGTAAAACCAGCCACAGAGAATCCCACGTGCACTCTTCTCCCCGGACGCATGTGAACTTGGGCCAGGCCTGGCCCCAGCCTGTCTCTGCAGTTCCTCCTCCCCAGCTCTTGGGCCTGATCAGTCCCTGTGTGTGTTCCCAGGGACCGCCAGGCCTTCTCCATGTCGGGGTCTCTGCCCTGGCTCTTCCCGCCGCCGGCAGCACTCACTTCACACTCCTGCTTTGGGCCTTGATCTTTCTAAACTCTGCCTGGTCTTTGAGGTTCAGCTGAAATGATCCGTCCTTGGAGGAGAACGCCCTGAACACAGCCCTTTCCCACTGCACTCCCTAGTTGGTCCAGGGGTCCCTTTTCAAGACCCCCTAGGTGGAAGCCCAGTTCTGAGGCACTGGCACATGACACATGGAGAGTGGAGCTGGCTTTGCACTCCGAGAAGTCGGATGTCATAGCTCACAGTCTTTTTCACTCCTGCCTACAAGCTAGGTGACACACAGGGTCAGCAGAAAGGAGGAAGACCCTCAACAGGATGGACTCAGTGGATGCAGCATCACACTCATGTGAGGATGGTACAAGAAGGTGTTTCGGGTGCTCCCTGGAAACTCTATGGAGCAGTTCTACTCTGTCTTACAGGGTCACTGTCATGGAATGAATCATGCTCCCCGCAAAATACGTGTAGTCATTTGGCTGGACCAGGATTCCCTGTATTCTGTGATTGCCCTCCGTGTTGTAATTCTCTTATGCTGTAAATCCTGACCTCTGCCTGTGGGTAACAGAGTACATTATGGTAGAGAAGATTAGGGTGGGACTGTAAATCCCTTCCTGAGGTCACCTCCCTGCTCCACTGTAAAGGGAGTTTCCCTGGAGTGTGGCTTGTACCACCCTTCATCCTTTTATCAGACAGGAGATAAAAAGAAAAGGAATCAGGTAGACAGTTGGGAACCTCACACCATCAAGAAAGCATCAGAGAAGATTGGGTGCGTCCTTCAGACCTGAGGTTCCTGTGCCAAAATGTTCCCTGAGCAAAGACCGATGTAATACCTGACTTTCCTCCAGAGCCAACAGAGAGAAAGCCTTTCCCTGGAGCAGACATCCTGAATTTGGACTTGCAGCCTGCTGGACCATGTAAGAATAAACTTTTATTTGCTAAAACCATCCACTCGTGATATTTCTGTTAGAGCAACGCTAGCTGACCCAAACAGTCACTCTGAGCCGGAATCGCCTCGACAGCACTGGGTGTTTTGTATGGTTTCTTTTTTTTTTTTTTTAACAGTGAAAAAAAAATATTTTTAACATAAAATAAAAAAATGACAGTGTACATACTCTGTGCTTACAATATTGGGTTAAGAGAGGAGGAGTACACAAGTTGTGTTGAAGTCTCATTAATATTGATCTTCTTACTAACGTGAATTGTCATCAATTTCACCCTACCAAATTTCGAACAATTATCTAATCTAAACCCTCGCCCCTTGCCTTCCCGCCCTCCCACCTTCCCCACCCTTGTAGCCGTCAAAGAGTCTTTTCTATCACGTATGAATATGCTTTTAAGTTTGTACGGCTTCTAAATAACAATAAGAAAACCCAGCATAACTCAGTGTATGGTGGAGATTTTTAAAAAGTTGACTGATTTTGGGTGGTACTACCCATAACTGCAGTCATCTAGTGCTGCTATAGAAGAGGAAGAGCACACGTGGAAGGCCTTAACCGAGGGAAGTTTATTCTCTCACAGTAAAGTAGGCTAAGAGTCCAAATTCAGGGCATCAGCTCCAGGGCTACTGGCTCTGGATGAAGGTGCTTGTCATCAGTCTTCTCCTGGGGTCTTTCCAAAAAACGTGTTCCACTCCTGGCATTGCTTCTTGGTGGTATGAGGTCCCCAACTCTCTGCTTGCTTCCCTTTCCTATATATCCCGAGAGACTGCCTGTAGGCACAATACACTCCATCCCACCAACCCAACTGCTGCCCGTCCTCCTCATTAACATCATAGAGTCAGGGTTTATAACATACAGGAAAACCACAACACCATGAGTCATGGCCTAGCCATACTGTCACACATGTTCTGGAGGGAGGGGGCACAATTCAACCCACTACAATAACCAAACCTCCATCCGTTCACAACTTCCACACGAACATTCCCACTCCGTGACAGTGGTTACATATGTTACATTGTATCTCTGTCCTCTCTCTCTCCCTATTGTCTCCTGATCATTAGGAGGCTCCCTGCCCCCCTCAAAGCTGTCAGCTGTGTTTTAGATAAAAGCTATCCCTTTGAATTCATCTAGATACTTTTTTACAGGGCCACAATGTTCAAGACAAACACTCTTTGTTTACTGAGCTGAACTGTTTCATTTAAGGATGGCTTCATGGGACAGTTTCGATTTCAGGTTTAAAGAGTTCTTTCCCAACAATAGATTGGGGAGATGATCCCCTAGTGTTGTCTGGTTTCCAGATGGATTTAAAGGCCTGTTCTGAGATTTTCCACCTTTTGATCAGGACTCATCTCTTGGGTCTTCTGGCAAAATGTTTAATGATGGTAGCTGGGCACCACTCAGTGCTTCTGCCCGTGATTGTTTAATGGATATTTTAAACCCTGTAGGACAAACGAAAGCTGGACCTGACTGTTTGTACCTCTTCCCATCTTAGGGCAACAAGTGGTGGCGAGTACCTCGAGCTGGGGAGGTGCCTGGAAACGCTGTGGGCTCCATCCTTTCACAACAAAGACGGACTAGGAGACACAATCAGATCCAACAAGGGGTCAGGCTGAGCTGGCTTTTTTTAAGCTAAGCCCCTGCTTGACTTAGAGGTGCTTGGGGCCCATGTAGACAGGGTCAGGGATGTTTGTCCCAGCCCTGCACAATGTAGCTAATTGGCCTCAAGGTTTTTCTCTCCAGAATTTTAAATCCTTTTAGCAGCAGATTACTGGACAAAGGGCTGAATTCTCCTCACAGTCCTTAGGCTGCAGAAAATGCTGGCTTGGCTGTTCTCAGCGCGGTTTGTTCCTGGGTTGGTTACAGGTTCTCTGCGTCTCTCCTGGGGACATATACAAATATAAGTAATGTCCCAGAGCCACAGTGGCATTTCCATCCCTGGTAGCCCTCCCCAGAGAGCACACAAAGAAGCCTTCCCCACACTCTGGCCCCAATGTCCAGGCTCTTAGTCTGCTCAGGCTCTCTTGTTCCTGGTTTAAAGCCAGCACTGTTACCCAAATCAAATACACCTGACCTTTGCTCTGTGCACTGCCCTTGTTCCCAGGATGGGGGTCCTTGGGGGTCCTGGTATCTGAGGAAGGGCTGGGTGTCGGCCACTCTCCCAGGCTGCCCTGCCTTGGGCGGGGACAATCTACCAACAGCCCCTTTTGTCCCATCACTTTTGATCTCACCTGCCTGTCACCAGGAAAGAGCTGCCCTGTCCCCAACCTTCCAGCAACTCAGCCATTGCTCCCCCCACCCCCTAGACATTCTGGTAGGAGCTGTTAACCCTTTCCTTGACCCAGAGGGCTCATGCCACGCTGGGTGCTGGGTGCTGTGGCTGAAGGAGCCACCATGCCCGGGAGTCCGGTACAGTCAACCCTGGACTGGAAAGCAATCCTGTTGAGGAACTTAGGGCTCCCAGGAGAGTTTGGGGAGCACAGGTTCCCTGAAACAGAGCTGCAGTTACAGGCCTGGGGAGGGACGTGCCCAGGTCTTGCTGTCTCCTTCTGTCTTAGTCTAGCTACAGCCTCATTGGTAAAATAGTGATTTTTTTCCTGCTGCATCTCCATCCCCGCTGACATGCTTTCAAATGCAGCTTTTCCTGTCCCTAGACAAAGCCGAATTTTGACAACCTGGCACTAGGGCAAAAACAGAGGCACAGGGTCCCTGCTGCTGTGCAGGTTCTGTGCCCAGCTCAGCAGCCGGCGGGCAGCCTGGCCCAGCCATACACCTGGCCCTCCCCTTGTTGGGCTGCTGTGGGCATCTCCCTCCAGTAGGTAGCTGGTGTCAACATAGAGACCCATTGGTTTGTATAACAGCTGTATTGAGAACGAGTACATACACTGCGCAACTCCCCTACAGAGTGTCCAATTCACTGGGTCTTAGTATATTCACAGAGCGGTCCAACCTTCACCAGAATCAGTGTTATTTTCCTCACTCCCCCTCCCCGAAGAAGTCCCTGCCCATGTGTAGTCCACGTCCCAGCTCTACCAGGGACAGTCGGTTCCAATCCCTGGCGATCCCACACGTGTCACGGCTGAAGTACGCTCCAGGGTGTTTTGGGCGTCTGATTCTTCGGAAGTAGACAGCCAGACTTTCTTCTGCGGTGTTTCTGGACGGACTCACACTTTCAGCTTTTCAGCTGACCCTTCGCACAGCCTGGGGACTTCCCTGTTGCCCCAGCCCTGGGTAACCACAAGTTCACTTTCTGTCCCTTTGGGCTTGGCCTGTTTTGGAAGTTCAGACAGCTGGGATCATACAACACGTGAGTTGTCTTTTGTGACTGCCCAAACCCAAAGAAACAGCACTTCCCTCTCTGCTGCCACCACTCTTGTGCTGGCTGTCCAGTGTACACAGTGGGTTGACCTGGTGTGGGGACAAGCGTTTTAGCCGCTTTTGAGCATGACTCTGAGAACCAGTGGTCAGAGACCCTTAGGGAAATTCTCAAGAGGCTCCTGATGTTGGACCAGGCCGACCGGCTTCCTCAGGAAGTTATCAGCACCGTGATTGCTGTCATCATCCTCCCCGCCGTCACGGTGCTCCTATCCCACCGTCGGGCTTGGGTTGGAGGCGTCTGCTGCTACAGAGTTCTCACCAGCCGAAGCCCCCCAGCTGGGCCCACAGCACCTTCCTTTGAAACAGCCTGAGGCAGGGAGTTGAGCTGGCTGGATGGTCTCTACCATGGGGCACAGATACCGGGCGGACCCCACTCACTTTACCTCCAGACCCGTGTCCCTAGCCCCACTGCCACCCATGGCTGTGGAGCAGGGCAACATGGAAACCTCCTGGAAACCCAATGCCCACATCAGAAGGATAGGTGCCATGAACATGATGCCCTGTGAGACTGTTGTTGGGATTGCACAGAAGTGGCATGTCAGCAAGCAGTTAGTAGGGAGGGCCCATGGTGCCCCGGTGTGTCTTCCCCCTGTCTTTGGTCACTGCAGCAACATTGTTTCTGAGCGTAACAGGGGAGTGGTGTTTGTCTCATGGCTCTCCATCTCAGGCCCCCCATGGGATGCTCTGCCCATCCCAGGGGAGCAGCAGGGAAGCTCTCCATCACTCCTGCCACCCCGAACCCCAACAAGCCCCTTCTTTTGCTGAGGTTGTGATGCTACAAAGCGCACATTCCCCAGTGCAGAACTGATAGGTCAAAGTTCACAGGCTCCATACTTTGGGAGGCTGCTGACATCTTCCAGTGATGGATTCACAGAGTCCCATGTAAATCGCTGGCCCCTGTTAGGCCTCACTGATGCGGACACCAGGCCCTGTCCTGGACCGAGAGGGCCAGGGAGCTGAGTGCTGTCACTAGGTTGGGGCCTTGGGCCTGGCCCTGGCGTTCAGCACGCAGGTCTCTGGACAGGAGTGTGGCTAAGAGCCAGCAGGGCATCAGACCCCGCTGCATCCGCGGAGGGCACGTCTAATGTCAGAAAGGGCAGGAGGAAACCTCCTGGGGGATTTCTTCTCCAGGTTATGGGCAATTACCAATAAAGACGGAAATTCTATGTATCACAGTGAATGTCTTTCCTTCTTAGTACAAAGGAAATCCACGTTCACTGTGGAAGATCAGAACAAGGTCAAATAGACACCAGAGATGTGTGTGTCCCCTCATCTTTTACTCCTTCTGTAATCACTTATTAGGCACCCATGGTATACAAAAGGCCAGCAATTCAAACCCACCAGTGTCCCCGAGGGAGCAAAGACCCTGTAATTGGCTCCCACAAAAACGACAGCCTCCGAAACCCTATACAGTGATTCAACTCTGTCATGAGGGCTGGCTGTGGGTTCAGAATCAACCAGAAAGCAGCCAACAACATCTGCCAGGGTCTGTTCCAGCAGCTCTCTAGTGACACACAGGCTGAATGTCCCTGTCCTTGCACACTGAAGCTCACAGGAACTGTTGCAGTGAATTGATTCTTAGAAGGGTCACTGCTTGGGCCCAGGGAGTGAGAGGTCCCGCCACGTGGACCCCATCATTCTGCAGCTGCTGACAGGCTCACCAACAGCATCAGGGGATCTGGTCTCCCATGTCCTTCCTGGTGTGGGGCGTTGTCCCTGTCAACCCCGATCTTCAGCATTCCGGAAATCGTCCCTACCAAGAGCCATACGTGCTTGTTCTCTCAGTCTCACTGTGTCTCCCTCTCTGTCTCTCTCTCACACACACACACACGCACACCCCACATGCACACATACACGCTCACACACATCTGTTAGGTTGCTGGATCAGTTTCCCGCCCGAGAGCCTGAACTAGGGGCTTTGCAAGCTGGATTTCATGTTCCAGCCTCTGCAGCTGACGCCACCAAAGGCCTCAGGAGCCAGCACCCTCAGCCTCAGGGGAGCCTCGTGGCTTGGTGACTGTCTGGTGGACAAGGAGGAGGCTTTTCCTCCGGCAGGCTTGCCGCACGGAGGGCCACCCCTCCAGCTCACGCGAGGTCAGCTCTCACATGCTCACCTCCCTTAGAGTTCTGTCTTCGCATTGTGGCCTACCGCAGGACGCGAGTGTGTGGCCTTCGGTGTGGCCTTTGCCACTAATGGGCAGTCTCATCCTGGGATGTCATTCCTTGGTGGGCCCAAGATAGGAGAGGGCAAGAGAGCCTCAGAAGCCAGAGGCCTTGGTGATATAGGGGGACCAGCCCTCTGGGGGCCTGCTGTGACGCCCCTGTGCCCACAGGACAGTGGCTCCCTGGAAAGGACCTGCCATCTCAGCACAAAGCTTCTGCAAGTGTCCTCAGAACTTGAGGCCCCATTCTCTTCCCAAAGAGGGCACTGAGAGTCAGCATCTGTCTGAAACTTGCACTGACAGAACTTGGCACATGTCCCCTCCTCAACGTGGTCTCTTGAGTGTTCAAGCCACTGACAGCTCACCGAGGTTCAACAGACTAGACCCAAAGGCCACCAGGGCTATATCTGCAGGCCACAGACACCTGCCTGGAGGCCACTCAAGTCTACCTGGAGGTTACTTGAGCCTATATAGGGTTGCTGTGAGTCAGACCTGTCTGGATGGGAGTGGTTTTTTTGTATATTTTTTAAATATGGAGATTAATTATGCCTACCTGGAGACCACCTACACATATGTAGAAACCACTCACACCTGTGTGGAGGCCGCTCACACTTACCTGGAGATTACTTGTGCAGCTAGTGCAGCCTTCTAAGTAGGTGTGCGTAATCTCCAGGTAGGCACAAGCAGTCTCCTCCTAAGCCCTAGCAGGTTCTTTCTGCTGTCAGCTGCCACTGAGTCGGCTTCAGCTGATCACAAAACACTGTCTACCTAGTCTTCACGCTCATCAGTGTGTATGAGTCCCTGATGTCATTCCACCTCCTGGAGGGCTCCCCTCATTTTTGCTAACCCCCTGTCTAAAGTGCTGTCCTTTTCTGGCAATTGGTCTTTCTTTGCGGTAGGCCCAAAGTGGGTCAAAGTCTCTCCATCCTTGCTTTGAAGGTAGATCCTGGCGCTGTTTCTTCTAAGACTGTGGTGTTGATGAAGCATATTGATTGAGTACACCACGGGTTGCCAAAAGAGTGAAATAAACCCCAGCAGGTAGGGACAGCTCATTGACCCATTTCAGAGGCAAGAATACTGAGGCACAGAGAGGACAAGCAACTTGCATGCTGCTGCCCGGCAGAGCCGGGACTCACAGGCAGGGAACCGGATACGAAGTTCAACTCTCGAACCCCGGATTCGTTACCTCTCTCGTAGCTGCTTACTGCACAGCCACGGCTTCAGTAATGATCCCGCGTTTGGGAGAGAATGTCCAGGATACAGCTTTCACAAGACAAGCTGCAGTCAGCATTAGGCACGTATTTTGTTTGCAAACAGGAGAAAACAATGCCATAGACCCACACTTTGCTGTCCCAGGCCCTGGCCAGGAGCAGGCAAGAGTGATTAGCGTGGAGGAATGGGTTGGAGGGTGGCCTCTCCCACGTTTTCTCGAATGTCCACCCTATTGTCTTGACCACAAAAATAACTCATTTCCCCATGAGCGGCTTCTTTCAAGTGTCATTTCCAAATTCCTCTTGGATTCTCCAGCTTCACTCAGGTGCTTGCGAGTGGGCGTCCGGAGGCCATTATCCTGGGTTAGGGACAGGGAGAGACAAATGCTCATTTGCTGTGGGCTCTGATGCTCAGATGTGTCTCCTGAAGGAAGAATGGCATTTCTCCAGGCACACTGGAACGTCCGGTGTGTAACCAGACCCCAGGTAAAGACCTGCCGTGACCCTCCATGTGACAGACGGGCCAGGAGTCACAGCAGCTCCAAGCACGTTCCAGCTGGCCGAGTAATTCTAGACAGACGTTTCCCTTCCCCGTGTCGGAGACCCATGAAATCCCATGGCTCCCCAGGTCCCAGGCCACGGGACAGCTGACCTGGCCCAGACAAGGACTAAGACTCCCAGCCCCAGCAGCTCACAGGCACTAAACAGAAACAAGTCCTGAGAGCCTGCTTTGTCTGGGGGCAGGCTGGCCATGCAGCTGACAAAGGAGGATACCGTGGGTTGAACTGTGCTCCCCCAAATATGTGTTGTGACTCTCTCCCTATAGTTGTGCATGTAATCCCATTTGGGAATAGAGTTTTCTTTGTTATAATAATAAGAGCGTGTAGATGTAGGCTGTGCTTTAAGCCAATGATCTCGTCTGAGATGTAAAGGGAACAGATGAGACACGGAGGTGAACCAGCACAGGCAGGGCAGAGAGGCACCAGGTGGACACCCCGGCAAAGACGGGAAGGGTACTGGAGAAACCAAGACGAGGGTTCCCCACAGCGGGTAGAGAGCCTTCCTCTGGGGGTGAAGTCCTAACTGTGGGAAAAGACACTTCTCTTCACTAAAGCCAACCACTTGGGACATTTCCGTTGCAGCAGCACAAGGTGACCAAATAGAGAGCATGGCACAGTCCCAGGGGTTTGGAAATGGCAGATGTTGGACAGATTCTGCCTAAAAAGAATAATACAGCTATTAGCAATTGCAGAATTTGGGGACCCTTCTGTCATAGCTCCAAGTGTCCAGTGAGGGATGGAACCCTGAACGTAACTTTGCACCCCTGTAGGAGTACCTGCCGTCCCCCAAGTCCCACCCTGACACTGTGAGAAGAAGACCAAACTTCCCCAAACCAAATCCTTTGCTGTTAGGTCATTTCCAACTCCCAGTGACCCCGTAAGACAGAGTAAAACTGCCCCATGTGGTTTCCAAGACGTTCATCTTGAAGGAAGCAGACTGCAGCATCTCTCTCCAGCCGAGCTCATGGATTTGAACGGCCAGCTTCTCAGTTAGCAGCTGAGTGCTTAACCTCTGTGCCACCAGGACTTCTAGTGGAGCAGACAGGCTCAGAACGGAGACTCCGGTCACAAGCTGACCTTGGAAAGTTGCTCTGACTTCTCTATGTCTCAGTTTAACTCATGCCATCGGGCCAGTTCCAGCTCACAGTGACTCTGTAGGACACAGAAGGACTGCCCCTGGGGTTCCCCTGGCCCTAAATCTGCGTGGAAGCTGACAGCCACATCCTTCTCCCAAGGAGCGGCTGCTGGGTTCAAACCACCGGCATTCCGGTCAGTAACCGAGTGCTTCCGCGACTGTACCACCAGGCTCCTCGTGCCTCAGTTTACTCATCTGTAAAGAGTGGACAGCATAGCACTTACTCCACTGGGCTTTTGTCATAAAATCTGCAGAGCAGTGACTAATGTGTAATACCCACTGAAGCAGCATAAGCAGCTACCTCACCCCTAGAGAGCCCAGGGAGGGGCAGACTTCTCTTTTTCTGCAGGTGAAGACTCAGGAACTCAGAAAAACCCAAAACCAAACCCAGTGACATCGAGTCAATTCTGACTCACAGCAACCCTATAGACAATGGAGAACTGCCCCATAGTTTCCGAGGAGCACCTGGCGGATAGGAACTGCCGACCTTGGTTAGCAGATGTAGCACTTAACCACTAGGCTACCAGCAGCTCTGGGGGGTAAGGAACTGGCCCAGGGTCCTTCAGCTCGGGCTTTATCTCTGTTTGGGCCACTCCTGGTTTCACACCTGTCTCCCTACAAGAAGGATCATCATTGAGGATTCTTCTGCACCTGTGACGTGTGGCGTCTTTGCCAGAGCAACCAGCAGATTTAAGAGTAGTTTCAGGCTCATGAACACCTGGGTAGACAGCACAGAGTTCCCACACACCTGTCCCCACATGCGGCTTCTCTTGTCACGAACATCCTACATGCCTGTGACAGAATAGTCACGACTGATGAACTGTCCTATCGTGGTTGTGAGTCACCGTTGAGTCCACTTCGACCTCTGGCAACCCCAGGTGCACTAAAACGAAATGCCACCTGGCTGTGTGCCATCTTCAAGATTTTTCTGATGAACTCGGGGCCATTGATGCAGTGGTTGTGTGTTTTGAGTGCCTTCCGATTTGTTAGAGGACGTCGAGTCAGTTCCGATTCTTAGTGACCGTGTCAGGACAGAGCAAAGCCCTGCCCAGTACCTGGCCGCCCTCAGAAACACTGTCATGCGGGAATCCACTGTGGCAGATGCCATGTCCTTCCATCTGGTGCCCCTCTTCTGCTGACTCTCTCTCTTCAACCAGCAGTGACATCCTTCTCCAGTGACTGGTCCCTCCTGATAACACGTCTGAAGTGTCAGAGAGGTAGTTTCTCCATCCTTGCCTTTAAGGTGCATTCTGACTATGCTTCTTCCAAGACAGATGTGTTCCTTCTGGTGGTCCACGGTACTTTCAGTGTTCTTTGCCAATATCACAGTTCAAAGGAATCAATTCTTTTCAGGCTTTCTGATTTCTTGTTGAGCTTTCTCACTCCTGTGAGGTGATGGAAAATCCTGCAGCTTTGAGTCAGGCCCACCTTACTCTTCAAAGTGACATCTCCACTTGAAAGAGGTCTTTGGCACCCTATTTCCCCAGTGCGATAGGTCTTTGGATTCTTGACGGCTGCTTCCATGAGTGTTGACTGTGGATCCCTGACAGCCCCAATCTTTTCTCTGTTGATCATGATGCTGTTTTTGAGTCCAGCTGTGAAGATTTTCTTTTTTCTTTTCTTACGTTGAAGTGCAGTCTGTACTGAAGGCTGTGGTCTGATCTTCATCAGTCAGGGCTTCAACTCCCTTCTCTTTCGGTAAGGAAACTGTGCCCACTTGCAGAAGGCAGGTTGTTCATGCGTCTTCCTTGAATGCTGACACCCCGTTCTTCATCCCGCAGTCCAGCTTCTCAGAGTTTCTGCTCAGCACGCAGATTGAACAAGAGTGGGGAAAGGACACAACCCTGACACACACCCTTTCTCACTTTAAACCGCTCAGTGTCCCCTCGTTCTGTCCAAACACCTGCCTCTTGGTCCACGTACGGTTCCCTCCTAAGCACCATCAAGTGTTCTGAAATTCCCATTCTTTACAAAGTTGTCTGTCTTTTGCTAGGATCCACACAGGTGAACGCCTTAGCATAGTTAGTACAACACTCACAAACATCTTCCTGGTCTTCTCGGCTTTCAGCCAGCATCCATACGACGTCAGCAACAACGTCGCTGGCTCCGTATCCTCTCCTGCATCCGGCTAGAATTTCTGGCAGTTCCCTGTTAACATACTGCTGCTGCCACTTTTGAATGATTTTCAGCAAAATTTTCCTTGTTTGTTATGTTAACGATACTGTTCAATGATTCCTGCATTCTAGAAGATGACCTTTCTTTGGAACGGGTATAAATACGAATCTCTTCCATCCAGTTGTCCAGGTAACTGTCCTCCAAATGTCTTGGCATAGACGAGTGAGCACTTCCAGTGGTAGCATCCATTGGTTGAAACATCTCAGTTGATATTCCATCAGTTCCTCCCTCCTTGTGTTTTGCCAGTTTCTTCAGGACAGCCTGGACTGTTTTCTTCAGCACCATTGATCCTTGATCATATACTACCTCCTGAAATATCTGACTTTCAACCAATTCTTATTTGGTAACAGTGACTTTGTGTATTCTTTTTATCCCCTTTTGAGGCTTCCTGGATAGTTCAGTATTTTGTCCATACCAAAGCTGAGGTGGAACCCGCTGCCACCAAGCCGATTCAGATCCACAATGACTGTAGTATGGAACAAAATTGCCCCGTATATTTCCAAAGAGCATCCGGTGGAGTCCAACTGCCCACCTCTTGATGGCAGCCACGCTGGCAACTACTTTACCACCGGGGCTCCGTTCTGCCCGTTCAATCCTTCACTCTTGCAACTTCAGGCTTGAATTTTTCCTTCGATTCTTTCAGCCTGAGAAATGCTAGGCATGTTCTTCTCTTGGGGTTTTCTATTTCCAACTCTTGGCCCACGTCGTTCAGTTATCTTGGTTTGGTCTTCTCACGCTCCATTTAAAATCTTTGGTTCACCTCTTCGATTTCATCATCTTTAGCTATTCAGCATTCAAGAACAGATTTCAGAGTCTGTTCCGACATCCGCTTGGGACCTTTTCTTTCTTTTCTGTTGTTTTAGTCATCTAGTGCTGCTGTAACAGCCGTGCCACAAGTGGGTGGCAAAAAGAGAAAATCAAAAAAGAGAAATCTTATTCTCTCACAGCCCAGTAAGCTGGCTGCTAGCGCAAATTCTGGGCCTTAGCTCCGGGGGAAGGCTTTCTCCGTTGGCAAGGAAGCTCCTTGCCGTGCATCTTCCCCTGGACCGGGAGCTTCTGAGGCTCAGGGACCCCAGCTCCTTTCCAGAGGACACACTCTGCGCCCCACACAGCTTCTGGGTGGCAGTCCCCTCTGCTAGCTTCTTTTCTCTATATCCAAAGAGACCACCTCAAGGTACCATACAGTCTGGCACACTGAGCCCTGCCAACCCAACGGCCGCCCATTCTCCCTCATTAACATCGTAGAGGCAGGATTTACAGCATGGGGCAACCTCACACAGCACCAGGAATCACGGCCCAGCCAAACTTCTGTACACATTTGGGGGGATGCAGCTCAATCCATGACACCTGTCATTTTAACGACCTCTCGCTTTCTTTGCACATGATAGCCTTAACATTCAATAACCTATCTAGTCCTTAGTCACTGGTGTCCAATGCATTGTATCTATTCTTGGGATGATCTGTAAGTTCAGCTGGGATATACCTACTCAAGGTCATCCTTTGGCCCTTATAAAAATGGAAAATCTCAGCCCATACCTGTGGATCAATTCCAACTCACCATGACACTACACGACAGGGTAGAACTGCCCTATAGGGTTTCCAAGGAGCACCTGGTGGATTCGAACTGTCAGTCTTTGGGCTAGCAGATGTAGCACTTAAGCGCTGCACCCTGAGAGACCATATGGACTGGCTTTAACTTTCTCTCTGTCTTTCCCTGAGTCTCACTGGTGGGCAGTTGGCACAGGAATTGCAGCTTGCCCACTTTCGGAGGCTGCACTGTATGGTCCTGACTCTGTTTGCTCCCACCCGCAGACTTGTCCCTCCATCCTCAAGCTTGTCCCCTCATCTCCAGGTTTGTCTTCCATCCCCAGGCTTGTCCCCCACCCCCGGGCTTGTCCCTCATCCTTGGGCTTGTCTCCTATCCCCAGGCTTGTCGCCCTACTCCCAGGCTTGTCCCCCACCTCCAGACTTGTCCCGCATCCCCAGGCTTATCTCCCACTCCCAGGCTTGTCCTCATCCCCAGGTTTGGTCCCCCACTCTGAGGCTTGTCTCCCATCCCCAGGCTTTTCGCCCCATCCCCAGGCTTGTCTCCCACCCCCATGCTTGTTCCCTCAGCCCCAGGCTTGTCCTTCTACCCCCAGATTTGGTCCCCCACCCCCAGGCTTGTCTCCCACCCCTCGCTTGTCTTCCACCCCCAGGCTTGTCTCCCACCCCTCGCTTGTCCTCCACCCCCTGGGCTTGTCTCCCCACACTCAGTTTTGTCTCCTACCCCCCTGGCTTGTCTCTCCACACTTGGCTTTGTCCCCCATCCTCAGGCTTGTCCCCCATCCTCAGGCTTGTCCCGCACTCTCTTTGGTTGCCCCCGAGCTTACTCCCAGCCCCCAGTCTCACCTCCCCTGCGCTTGGCTCACCCCACCCTGTGCTTGCTCCTCAATCCCATACTTGTCCCCCATCCTTGTTTTTTATCCCCCCACCTCAGGGCTGCCCCCGGCCCAGCAGCCCCATCCAGGCACTGTGCTGCCATGCACAGCCTCCCGGGCCTGCTGCTGAGGTCAGCAGAGCCCAGGTATCCCTCAAGGAGTATTTTCACTTCCCCCTCCTTTTGTCTGGGTTTTAAGGGGCTACCATGGTCTTTTAACAGGCATTTACCTTCAAAGCCAGGCAGAGAATGGCTTCCCTGGGCGGGTGGGCGGGCAGGTGGGTGGGCTGGCTGAGTAGACCGGAGCACAAAACTGAAGTTCCTTAGGCAGTGACTAATTGGACCCAGCGGTCCTCCTTCCAAGGGGCTGGCGGAGCCAAGGTCCATTGTGAGGGCCCTGAGGACCTGTCCGGGCCTCAAGGACTGACAGGCAGCGGCTGCCCGAGCTGCACCAGGTCCCCTCACCAGGACCCGCCTACCTCAAGTGGACCACAAAGCCCAGCCATGCCCATCGCCCCAGCTCAGACCTCCCAGCTCTGGCTTGGAGCCGCTAGTGTGCAGAGTCCTGCTGGGTTACGGGCTGTGGTACTAACGGCCGAGTCTGCACAGGCATTCTGGGGTGGCCTTAACGACGTGCCACAAACTGGGTGGCTTAAAAAACCACAGAAATGTATTTCCCCCAGTGCTGGAGGCTGGAAGTCTGATACAAAGGTGTCGGCCATGCTGGTTCCTTCCGAGGCTCTAGGGAGACCACCCTGCCTCTCTGCCGGCTTCTGCTGCTTGGTGGCCCCTTTGATGGCGCAGGCTTATAGCTGCATCCCCTCCTTCTCTGCTTCTGTCTTTACAGGGCCGGCTCCCTGAGGTGTCCTCTCCTGTGTGAGGACACCGGTCATTGCATTCAGGGTCTCATCTAGTACGACCTGGTCTGAACTTGATCGTATCTGCAGAGACCCCGTTGCCAAGTAAGACCACATTCACAGGGACTGGGAGGTAACACTTGAACTTGTCTTTTGGGAGGTGGGGCATGTTTCAAGCCAGAAGACACTTAAAAGGTGCCCACAGGGCCACATGCATTGTGGTAATGAATCCCACCCCTACAAGCCCCCTAGGAAAGAGGCACACTGCCATTGTTAGCATTCTTCCCACTATACAGATGGAGAAACTAAGCCCCAGAGTCTTGCTCTCCATCCCCAGCCCCTCTGCCATGTGAGAAGGGATTATGAACCTGTCCCACAAACAGGGGTCATGAGGCCATCAGGAACCTACCTGACTATGAACTCCTGGCCTGGGATGTCCCCACAGCACGCTGCCTCCCCTTTCAGGTAAAGCTCTCAGCACCTACATAGATTTTAACTTGGGAGACACAGAGGAGTCTGGCCCCTGAGCCCGCCTGAGACATGTGAACTCAGGAAGCCGAACACCACGGACCACAAGCCGAAGTGCCATCTAGTCCCAGCTCAAGCCCAGCTCGTCAGGAGCCCCCTGAAAGATACTTCACCATGCCCCCGTGTCTCAGTTTACCCAAATGAGAAAGGAGAGAGGGGACAGATCTGTGCTCCCCACATGGTAGGCACCAGCTGTGCGTGGTAACTGAGCGCTTGAAAAGCAGCCAGTATGAGTGAGAAATTGAATTAAATTTTTTTAATGTCTTTTAAGTGAAAGTTTACAACTCCAGTCAGTTTCTCATACAAAAACTTCCACCCATTTTGCCTTGTGACCCTAGCTGCTCTCCCCATAATGTCACAGCACACTCCTCCCCTCCACCCTGTGTTTCTTGTGTCTGTTCAGCCAGCTCCTGTCCCCCACCTGTCTTCTTATCTCCCCTCTGGACAGGTGGTGCCTTGTTAGTGTCCTGCATCCACCCCAGCAAAGAAGTCCACCCTTCACCAGTACCGTTTTATGTCTTTTACACCAGTTCAATCTTTGTCTGAGGAACTGGCTTCTGGAATGGTTTCAGTTCTGGGCTAACAGAGATCCCAGGGGCCACGTCACTGGGGGAAGTTCCAGTCTGCCAGACCATCAAGTCTGGTCTTTTCACTAGAGTTTGTGTTCCGCACACCGCATGCCTTGCACTCCCTCTGGGACTCTTTGCTGAGTTCCCTGTCAGGACAGCCTTGGCTGGTGTCTGGGCACCGTCTAGTTCTTCTGCTCTCCTGCTGATGGAGTCTGTTTATGCAGCCCTTTCTGTCCGTGGAAACTCTATGGGGCAGTTCTACTCTAACCTCTAGGGTCGCTATGAGTTGGACCCAACTTGACAGCAATGGGGTGTGGCGGTTCTCTCTGTGGGGCTCACACTTCCCTTGTGTCTTTGATCATCTTCTTTCTCCTTTGCCCCAACTGGGTTGAGACCGACTGATGCTTCTTAGATGTACTTGCTAGCATTTAAGACCCCAGGTGACACTCATCAAAGTAGGTTGTAGAGTACATTTTAATAAACTTTGTTATGCCAGTTGACCTAGATGTCCCCTGAAACCACAGTCCCCAGACCCTCTACCCTACCATTCTGTCCATCCAAGTGTTTGTCTTTATTTAGAATACTTCTAAGCTTTGGGTTTGAGAAACTAAATCGTTAATTTTATTTAAATTTCCCCCACATGTTTGTCAGTTTGTCATACTGCAGGAGCTTGCGTGTTGCTGCGGTGCTGGAAGCTATGCCATTGGTACTTAGGCACCAGCAGGGTCACCCGGGGTGGACGGGTTTCAGCTGACTGTCTAGACCAGCAGTGACTAGGAAGAGGGACCTGGCAGTCCACTTCTGGGAAAAATCAGCCCCCGAAAACCTTCTGAATAGCAGCAACACATTGTCAGACAAAGGGCCGGAAAACAAGTCCCCCCAGTTGGAAGGCCCTTGGAAGACGACTGGGGAGGAGCTGCCTCCTCAGAGCAGAGTCTGAGACAACAGGCTCAAGCGTGGTGATTGAAAGGAGGGTGGGGAACCAGGCAGGGTCTCACTCTGTTGTCATAAGGTCCCTGGGGGTCAGAACCTACTCAATGGCAGCAAAAAGCAACACAACTTAAGTTTAAAAATAGAAACGTGGCTTGGTTATTGGAAAACTGTTAGGCTGTTTGGGACAACCTGAGTGTGTAAATCTACTTTTTCTGCCTTACCTTTTGCTGTTGAGTGGATTATAACTCATGGCAATGTCATGTGTTGTGGAGTCCAGCTGTTCCATTGCGCTTTTTTAGCTGCCATCTCTGGAGATAAGAGCCCTGGTGATGCGGTGATTAAATACTCAGCTGCTGCTTGAGGGACTGGACGTTCAAGCTTACCAGCCACCCTGTAGGAGAAGGATGTGACCGTCTGCTTCTGTGACGATGACTGCCTTGGCGATCCCAGGGGGTTCTACTCTGTCCTGTGAGACTCTGTGTCAACAGGCCTTTTTGTTTGCATATTTAACTTTAAGGAAGCAGGTTGCCAGGCTCCTTCTTCCATGATGACATTGGCTAGGTTCATATCACCAGACGCTGGGTTAACAGTTGACAGCAAGCTGTCAGGGATCTTTTTCAGCCATAGATTTCACGAAATCCAAATACAGAGCTGGTAAAAGAAAGCTTAGCATCCACGACGAAATACGCTGTGAGTATAAAGTTACTGGCAGTGGTTGCCAATGAGCCAGTTTCGACTCACAGTTACGTCTGCGAGCAGGGCACCACTATGCCCCACAGAGTTTGAAGGCTGTGACCCTTCAGGAGCGGGTGGCTAGGCCTGTCTTTTGGGATGCCTCTGGATGGTGCCAGTCACCAACGGCTCTGCTTGTACCTGAGCACTCAAACAACTGTGCCACCCAAGTACCCCAAGTATAAAATACGCATGAAACGCTAGCCATGTGGTACACAAGAAAGAGTGTAACATGGCTCATTGATTCTTTTCTATTTATGTCTTTAGCACCCATCAAGCTAGTTCCAACTCACAGGGAGTCTTGTGTACCATGGGATGAGAAGCCACCTGGTCCCACGCCGTAGAATGAGATATTGCCTCGTCCCGCGCCGCTTTCACAATTGTCCTTAGGCTTGAGCCCAGGGTTGTAGCCACCACATCTGTGCATCTCACTGAGGGTCTTCCTCTTTTTCGCTGACCCTCCACCTTACCAAACGTGGGGTCCTTCTCCAGGGACTGGTCCCTCCTGATGACGTGTCCAAAGTAGATGAGATAAAGTCTCAGCATCCTCACCTCCAAGGAGCACTCCGGCCATATTTCATCCAAGACAGAGGTGTTCTTTCCTTTGGCCTTCTATGGCGTATTCAATATTCTTTGCGGATATCAAAATTCAAAGGTGTCAGTTCTTCACTGGTCTCCCTCGTTCATTGTCCAGCTTTCGCGTGCATACGAGATGGTTAAAAACACCATGCTAGGGTTAGACACACTTTAGCCCTCAAAGTGACATCTTTATATTGATAACATATTGGAATTATATCTGAGTTATATTGTGTTAAACAAAATATTACATGAATGAATTCCACCCGACTGGTTTTACTTAATTTAATGTAGCTTTTAGAAAATTTAAGCTGAGTCAATGCAGTGGGAGAGAAGGGTGGGCACTGGAAGTGGAACTCTGCATTCTTCATAAAGTCCATTTAGGATTGGTACCCCGGTGACAAGTCTGCAGTGCTCCCCTGAGGTCACCTGTGTGCCTCTTACATACTGAATGATGGGCTTATTGGGACCTTCTCAAAGAAGCCACATCTGTGGGCCTTCACCTCAATGGGGTCACACCATCTCAGTTATCTCTCGCTGGGGAACAAAGCCCCCCTAAACTTAGGGACCTAAAATGCTACCACTTCATGGCACCCTGTGGTTAAAGCAGGAAACTCCAGGGGTGTCAAGGTTAAGAGCTACAGCTGCTAACCAAAAGGTCAGCCTTTGAAATCCACTGGGCAGTCCCTGGAAGCCCTACGAGGCAGTTCTGTCGTATAGGGTCTCTGTCAGTTGGAACTGACTCACCAGCAAGAGTATGGTTAGAGCGCCCAGCTGCTGCCTGAAAGCTTGACTGTTTGTACCTGTAGCTCTGCTGTGGGACGTGTCAGTCCACTTCAGTAGAGATCATGGCACTGGAAGCTCTGTGGGACATTTGTACTCTGTCCTATAAAGTCACTGTGAGTCAGAATTGGCTTAACAGCAAAAGCTTATGCCTCTGTGTGTCAGAAGTCAGGGTAGAGCTGTGGCTAGTCTTGTCTCCTGTGGCTGCAGTCATGTAGAGGCCTCAGTGGGGCTGGAGGGTCTCGATGGTTCACTCCCCTGTCAGGGTTGGTGCTGGCTCTCGGCTGGGTCCTTTGGTTCTGCGCCACGTGGCTTCTTACCCTCCGAAAGGTCAGCTGGGGCTTCCCCACAGCACAGTGTTCCCAGGGCCACATTTCAGGATGGCAATAACTGACGCTGCAAAGCCTCTGACGCTCTTGCCTCATAAACTGCCCATTGTGCTTCCAGTACCTTCTGCCGCACCAGTCACAGCCAGTCATGACACCTGTCCAGATTCAGAGGAAGCGAAGTAGACTCCGTCTGTTGATGGGAGGAGCCTCTGCGTCACAGGGCACTGGCTGTTACCGAGAGACAGGAGTGATTACGGTCACATTGTTTTTCTTTTTTGAGAATAATTTTACTTGTAAGTTGTTTACCTAATTCAGATCATGGTACATCCTTTGACTTGCTGTAATTTTTTAAAAACTGTCATGAATGTCTACGTATCAGAACATTTGCCGTTTTCCCCTCATTTGCACACACAATTCAGTGGCAGTAGGTACGTTCACCGTGGTGTCTAACTATCCTCTCTGTCAATTCCCAAATTTTTCCATCACCCTCAGTAGAAGGAAGCTCAGAGTCCCCTAAACTGTGCATTCCCTTTCCCCTCCCTTCCGTCTGCCCTTGATGATCGCTAATAAGTTTATGTCTGTATGTTGCCGCCAGCTGCCACTGAGTTGGCTTGTGGAGAAGCAACACAGGACAAAATAAAACACTGCCTGGTCCCATGCCACCGCATGGCCATTGATGTGCCTGAGTCAGCTGTTGCAGCCATTGTGTCAGGCCACCCCCACCGAGGGTTCCCCTCGTTTTTTGCTGACCCCTCACTCTAGCAAGCATCAGACATCAGTGACGTCACTAGGAAGGTGCAGACCACACACGGTGACAGTGTCAGACGGGTGACACCAAAATGACTGTCACCAGGCTTCTCTACTGAGGCACCACTGGGTAGGGTTCGAACAACCAACCTTTGGGTTAATAATCAAGCAATAATTTGAATGGACTCTCTTCATGCCACCAGCCAAAGCATGAGCTGTTGCTACTGAAAGGGGACCATTCTGAAGTTTTCCCCATCCCGCCCACATGAACCACCACCTGTCCTTAATCCGCGATCTGTTTCTGGAGCAAGGGCTCAGCAGAAGAGGGCCCTGTTGGCCTTACAAGTAGCTCATGCAGGAGTCCTCCAACCCCTAAATTCACCCCTACACTTACAGTACTGTAATTGTTGCCTTGTATCGAGAACTTGGAGACTGCACACGTAAGGACCCATACTGGATCCTCACAGCAGCCTGGGAGATAAAGTCGCAGAAACGACTTGCCCAAGGTCACTTGGCCACTATAAGGAGATGCCAGGACTTGAACCGGCATCTGACTCATGACCACTGTGCTCTCCTTTCACACACCACAAGTCCACAGCCTTGTCGTGGACCCGTGAGTGGGGGCCAAGGGATGAGAATGAACCAGGTGCTGCACTCAACTCTGTGTAGACAGTTCATTTGATCCTTGAACTCACTGAGTTGGTGTGATTCTCATGTCCACTTAGCAGAAGGAAAGACTGAGGTTGAGAGACACCAGATGTGTGGGCAAGATCCTGGCCAGGGCTTGAACTTGGACTGTGTAACTCCAGACAGACAGACAGACAGGCAGATAGCTGCCATTGAATTGTCAACCTGGTGTCTAAGAAAACAAAACACTGCCCATTTCTGTGCCACCTTCATGATCACCAGCAAGTTCAAGTCTGTCATTGTAGCTACTCTGTCGATCCATCTTCCCGAGGGCCTTCCTCACCCTCACCGGTCCCTCCTCTCCCATTGTGAGGCCTTCCTCCAGAACCGGAGCTCCCCGATGACATGTCCAGACCAAGCAAATCCATGTGCTGCTGTGGTCTAGAGAGTTATCACTAGCTGATTTTTGAAAATAGATTGCCAGGCCTTTACTACTAGTCTTTCTTACTCTGGAAGCTCTGCTGAAAGTTGCCAACCTGGGTGGGACTGCTGGTACTTTCAGTACTGGTGGCATAGACCACAGCCTCACTGCAGCACAAGCCACCACAGGGTGACAAATGGACAATGCCATCGCAGGCCAGTGGGAGCTTTTCTAAAGCTTCTGTGGGCACCCATCAGTCGGCCTCACGGTGCTCCTAGGATCTCCACTTCACATAACGGGACAATGGAGCACAGAGGACTTAGACAGGTGGCTCAGGAGTCCACGGCCAAATGAAGTCACTGTATTTATGTCCAGCTGGGCCACTTCTGGGCAGGCACATAGCTAAGTGGAAGGGTCTCCTTCGGGCAGTCGTGCAGAGTGGGCACTCTCTGTGTCCATGCTGGCTGCCATCCTCCAGGTCCCCTCCTCTTGGCCTGGCTTCCTGAACGACTTGGGGGCCAGAACTCAGGACCCTACCTGGCTTGCTCAGCTGGACCCAGGTTGGAGGCCCGCCAAGCACACCTCTGTCTGGAACCTTCTGGCCAGAGCAGCCCCTGGATCTCCCCACGGGAAGTGCTGGGAACTGAGGGCAGGGGAGGGGTCGGCTGGGTGGAGGCAGGGGGCCAGCCGCTGCCCTCAGGCCCTGAGACGGCAGCCCTACTCAATATCACCTGTAAGAGTCTGGAGTCACAGGCCAGTCCTCTCACTGAAACGGAATAGTCCTTCTGGGAGAGGGGGCCCCCTTCGGGTGAGCCGGCCCCAGGCGGCTGTGCCATTTAGAGCTCTGGGGGCATCGCCTCCGCGCCACCCCTGGCTTCCCCTCTGTCGCAGTCCCACTTAGAATATCAAAGCCCTGGGTCCGTAGTGCCCCACTGAAAGCTGAGTCACCCAGGTTTTGTGACACCGCCCAGTGCCCTCGGCTGTCTCACCCGAGCCTGGGGCTGCGAGTGCCAGCTGAAACAGACATTCCCGGCCACGGGTGGGGCGGCAAGGCCGGCGCCGCATAAAGGGGCCTTGTTCCCAAATCAAAAGGGTCTGAACAAAAAAGAGAGAGAAGAATGGCCCGGGGGCGGAGAGCCTGCGCAGTCTGGCGCACCTTGAAACGGACGGCGTGCCAAGCCAGTCTGTGGGTCCCAGGAGGCAGGGTGACCCCTCCTTCTTCCCCAGCTCCCTGGGCAGCTCTGGGCTTTTCCAGACCCTGCAGTGGGAGGAGAGAAGGGCTGAGCCCACGGAGGTGGCCAAGCAGCAGGACACTTGGGGGCCTGCACCCAGATACCAGCAAAATGTCCATGAGCATCCTGCCGTGGTCCCCTGTACCAGCAGCAGCAACTGTAGCAACAGCTGCAACAAGATAACAACAACATCATCATGAGAGGCAACTGTGGCCGCAGTGATGCAACAGCATCTGCAGCAACAAGCAGCCAGCTTCAGGGACCTTTTGCCGTGCTGGGACAGTCTCCGCAGGGACTGATCTCTTAAAGAAGTGCCCTGTACAGAAACAGTCACTGAAGCTACCCTTTGGAGTCTTTTAGCTGTTGGCTGTGAATCGAAAAACTCTAAAAACCTAACCCAGACCACACAGCTCACGTCTTTGACTCCCAGGGACATAGGGACAGGGTGTGGGACCCACTACCAGGCTGCCTCCGCTCAGATTCCAGCTCTACCAGTTACCACCTGAGCAACCATGGGCAGTATATGAAATCTCTGTGCCTCAGTGTTCAAATCTGCAAAATGGGATGCTAACGTTGAAGGGTGATGGGAGCCAGAACAGCAGAGTGACTATCTTATGTGCAGCCCCTATGTGTGTCTCATGTGAAGCTCCCGGTAGGAGACCTGGTGGGCAGCTGCTACATGCCAGGCACAGGTCTGATCCCAGCTCAAGCTTCTGAGACTGGTGTGAGGCTGAATTTGGTGTATTAGCATGGCTAGGTTGGTTGGAGCCCTGGTGGTGCAGTGGTTAAGAACTCAGAGTGTTAACCAAGAGGCCAACAGTTCGAATCCACCAGCTGCTCCTTGAAAATCCAATGAGGCAGCTCTACTGTGTCCTATAGGGTTGCTATGAGTCAGAACTGACTCGACATCCCCTAATGAAAGCAGGTTGTGTAGATGTTGCTGCTGTTGGCTGCTGTTAACTCCTGACATACGGCGATCCCATGTACAGTGGATCAAAGCACAGTCCAGTCCTGCACCGTAGGGTTTTCACTGGCTAATTATCAGAAGTAGATCACCAGGCCTTTCTTCCTAGGCTTAGTTTGAAAGCTTCATTTCTACCTATCCAGCATCCTAGGAACCCCCAAGCCTCCACCGACTGATGGGTAGTGGCTGGGTGTGAGGTGCATTGGATGGGAATCCAACCTGGGTCTCCTGGGTCTCCTGCATGGCAGGTAAGAACTCTGCCACTGAACCACCATTGCCCCCGTTGCTGGCAGTACCCTCGGAAATTCAAGCACGTACTAGTTAGGTGACTATGAAGGTGTGGTGAACCTCTGTCCGTAAGCTGTTGACTTTAAGTAAAGATTTTCCCAGAAAATGGAGTGAGTCTTATCCAACCAACTGAAGGCCACAAGAGCAAAACTCAGGTTTCTATGAAAAATCAAAACAACCCACACCCACTGCTGTTGAGTAGGTTCCAACTCAGGGTAGACCTATTCCACGGAGTTTCTCAAGGAGCACCGAATGGGTTTGAACTGCTGACCTGTTGGTTAGCCGTCAGAGCGCTAAACCATCATGCCACCAGAGGTTTCCATGAAACTTTTGCTGTCAAGTCAATTCCAACTCACAGGGACCCTATTGGACAGAGAAGAAGTGCCCCATAGCGTTTCCAAGGAGCACCTGATGGGTTTGAACTGCTGACTTCCTGGTTAGCAGAGGCAGCACTTAACCACTACGCCACCAGAGGTTTCCCTGAGGAACAAGAAATTCTGCCTCAAGACTGCAACATTAGCTCTTAGCAGAGCCCCCAGACTGCCCAACTTCCTACAGATTTCAGATGTGGCAGCCCCTGCAACTGTGTGTCCCTAGAGAAGGAAATGAATGCTTAGTAGAGTCAGGGGTCAGTGAAAAAGAGGGAGGTCCTCAGTGAGACAGACTAACGTGGCGGCTGCAACAAGGGGTCAAGCATAACAGAGATTGCGGGCATGGCGGATGGCCCGGCAGCGGTGTTTCTTTCTGTTACCCATTGTGTTGTGAAGTCAGAACCAGTTCGATGGCACCTGATGACACTTGTCCACAGTTGTGCACCTAAGTGCCATGGGGTAAATCTACTGGTTCTGTTTCTATGGAGAAGCCTGACCAGTAGCTGGTGAGGGCCTCAAAGCCCACTAGGCTGGAGCAACTAGGAAGAAGCCCATTTCTGGGGTCTTTGACCATGTTGGTTATGCTGGTGGCAGGCGACAGCTGTGTGTCCTCTCATTTTTAGCAGCTGTACCAACTTTTACCCCCCATTTCCAAAGCAGGCTTCCTCAGTCTGGCCCCCCACTGCTCCTCACTGCCCAGGCGTCTCGTTTTGTTTTGTAAATTGCCTTTCTGAGCACCAGCCTGCAAGGCTTTGATGTGGCTCTTTGAGAATTTAACCTCATCAATAGGCAAGCCCTGGACAGGGCGGCTAGCTTTGAAGCCAGGAGACTTCCCTTCCCAGGAAGGGCTCAAGCCTTGTTGGGGGTTGGGCGGTGGTGAGCAACAGAGCAGCAGGCAGGGTGGAAGGGGTTAATTGGCTACAGAAACCCATTTGCACCCAGAGACCCCCTTTGCTCTTGTGGGGCCCTGTACCATTGGGCCACAGAGTGGACAAAGGTTGAGGACAGAACCTCCCAGAAGGGGCCCACGCACAGACAGCGGACTCTGGGCTGCATTACAGCACTGATACTTGGCAGTCATACATCTTGGCCAGCTCATTCACTTTCCATGAACCTCGGTTTCCTTGTTTTAAAAACGGGTGTTGCGGGGGCATAGTGCTTTACTGACCCATGGTAGTGAGGAAGAAATGAGATTATGGGTGACAGGCACGGCACAGTGTCTGATACCACAGGAGGTACTCAGGGTGAGCCAGGACGAAGAGGACAGTGATGAAGATGGTGAGGATGATGCTGGTGAAGAAGGCGGTATGAAGAAGGAGATGAGGATGGCAGTGGTAGATGACAGTGTCACCATTGTCGTTGATGTCAAGGAAGATGATGACACCAGCGAAGGTGGCGATGAGATGGTAAAGGTGATGAAGAAGGTGACGAGGATAAAGATGATGAAGATGAAGATGATGACGGAGATGAAGGCAGAGAAGATGGGGATGATGGGGATGATGGTGACAAAGGCGATGACGGTGAAGACTAAGCGGCTCCTGCTGCTGCTGCTGAGACCGATCCCAATTCTCTCTTTAAAAGTCCAAAAAGAGAGGCTCTAACTCACAATCACCCAGCAATTATCAGTAGACCCAGACCCAGCACCCCAGGACCCTGGTCCCCTGTACTCCCCTTATGCCCGTATCCCTTGCTACGACCTCATCCTTAAATGGCCTCCTGGGACTCCTGAATTGGGTAATTGGGACACAGAATTCCAGATGTATGGAGTCTTCCAGTTGCCTTTCCCAATCCCTTCTCCTCTTCTCCTGCACCCTTAAGGCTCCTACGTTAGTGGGAAGCAAGAGATGACATGTCCAGGGCAGAGATAGGGTTCTGTGTAACTATTTAGGAAACCAGAAATGAGATGTTCACCTACAAACACTTCCGTTTCTGTCCACGATCCTTTGAGTGACACTCTGGAGTGACACGCTGCAGTCTTTGTGTCCATCTTCAGGCAGGTCATTGGGACCAGTGAGCTGAGGCAGAGGAGAAGGGTGGTGGACAGAAGTCCCCCAAATTTCCACCTGCAGGCCTTTATCAGGTAAGAAAAGAATTTGGGTTCAACCGACCCTGCAGCTTACAGCTGCGGTACCCCCACAGGACAAAACTCACCAACAGGAGCACCCAAGCCACAAAGACCAGCCATCCAGACCCCTAACTCAGCAGGTCAATCTCATGTTGACCAAGGTCCTGAGTGGCACATGCAATTTGCTCTGGGTTGTTAACTGTCTTAGTCATTTAGTGTTTAACAGAGATATCACAAGTGGATGGCTTTAAAAAGAGAAATTTTATTCTGTCACTGTCCAGTAAGCTAAAAATTCAAATTCAGGGTGTCAGCTCCAAGGGGAAGGCTTTCTCTGCTGGCTCTGGAGGAAGGCCCCTATTGTCAATCTTCCCCTGGACTGGGAACTTCTGAGGCGCAGGGATGCCGGTCCTTTCCAGAGGAGGTGCTCAGCTTCTGGCACAGCTTCTCGGTGGTATGAGGCCCCCCTAATCTCTCTGCAAGCTTCTTTCCTTTGCATGTCAAGAGACTGCCTCAAGGCACAAAACAAGCTTAGACACTGAGTCTGGCTCCACCAGCAGAACGGCCACCCATCCTCCCTTGAAAACATCATGGAAGATTTACAGCATGGAAGGACATGACACAGTACCAGGAATTCTGGCCCAGCCAAATTTCTACACACATTTTTTGGGGAACACAAATCACATGACAATAACCAAAAGACAGGTGATTCAAATCACCCAGCGGCACCTCAGAAGAAAAATCTCAGGTTCTTGTTTCCATGAAGATTGTTGTTGGGGCTGTTCAGTTGACCCTTAGAAAACCAGACCTACTGCTGTTGGGTCAATTCTCACTCCTAACAACCCTATAAGACAGAGTAGAGCTGCCCCAAAGAGTTTTGAAGGCTGTAAGTCTTTATAGAAGCAGATGGCCGTGTCTTTCTCTGGCAGAGCAGCTGGTAAGCTCAGACCACTGACTTTCTGGTCTGCAACTGAGCACTGTAACCAGCGCACCACCAGGGTTCCTCTTTTTGACACATAGCAGCCTTATGTGACCAAGAAGAACTACCTTATAAGGTTTCTAGGGCTGTAATCTTGATGGAAGCAGATTGCCAGGTCCTTTCGTAGAATTCCTGGCTGGGTAGGTCAGCAACTGGGCACTTAGTCACTGGGCCACCAAGGCTCCTGTTGTAAAGACTGTAGCCAAGAAAACCCATGGACCAGTTATATCCTGTAACACTGTGGAGTGTCTACAGTTACGAATTAACAGTATCAACAGCTTCAGCATCAGTCCTCACCTTGATCCACTTGTCCCAACAGCCTTTGCAGCTGGGGGTAAAAGCGGATTTCCCACAGCTGAAAAGAGTTTGGAGCGGAGATCTCTGTCTTGTGCAGAGAGGCGAGCAGTTCTGAGGTGCACAGCTCACTGAGTCTTAAAAGAGAAGGTTCCATCACCCAAGGCAGCCCCTGAGGCCCTCTGTCCAGCTGTGGCAGCTGTGGAAATGCATTGCTCACCCCTTGAGAACCTCCTGCAGGGAACATTGTCCAGAGACAGCCACTGACCTCTGCATCCACTACTGCTTGTGCCAAGGTCGTGCTTCTCCAGGTCGGCTCTCAGCCAGCAGCTCCGCAGGGCTAGCATCGGCCACTGCCTATGGGACACAGCAGTCCTGCGGGCATTTTGGCCCAAGGAGTCCACGTTGACCTGGCTGAACCACAGCTGGAACTCCTCTCACTCAGCCCTCCTTTCCTGCCTCTCTCCTCCACAGGATGAGACACACAGGATGGTCTCAAAGTGTTCACTACCTCATTTCTATCTTTTAAAAATAGTTTCTGTTGTTGTTATTGAAAATGGACACAGCAGAACATACACTAATTCAATCATTCTCACCCTCTCTTTCCAATTTGTTCCCCACCCATTAACTTAAGCTCACTGCCCCCTAAGTTTCCTATCTGTCATGGATTGAACTATGTTCCCCCCCAGAATGTGGACCAGTTTAGCTGGACCGTGATTCCCAGTACTGTGTATGCTGTAAACCCCATCTCTGTGATGTTCAGGAGGGAGGATGGGCAGCAGTTATGTTGGTGTGGCAGGACCCAATCTATAAGATTGTTTTGTGCCTTGAGGCAGTGTCTTGGCACATAGAGAAGCTAGCAGAGAGGCTTGGGGACCTCCTGCCACCAAGATGCTGTGCCAGACCCTGAGCGTGTCCTTGGGAAAGGACTGAGGTCCCTGAGCTCCAGAAACTTCCAGTCCAGGGGAAAATGACGACAAGGACCTTCCTCCAAAGCCAACAGAGAAAGCCTCTCCCTGGAGCTGACACCCTGAATTTGGGCTTTCAGCCTGGTGGACTATACAGAATAAAATTTCTCTTTTTAAAGCCATCCACTTGTGATATCTCTGTTACAGCAGCACTAGAGGGCTAAAACACTCTACGTTTTCAGTGGTGGTTGTTGATTTGACTCCCCATAGATAATTTCTAAAAGAGCATAATACTGAAGTTACACAGTGTTTCCTAGTGAGGCTAAAGTGTTATTTGATTTAAATAACATAATATTGTTATTTGATTTAAATAACATAATATTCCTGGAATATTTGTGGCTAAAGATTTAAAAATGATCTCAGAGCAATAGTTTTGGGGGCTCATCCTCTAGATATCTCTTTTATTTTTTACTAATTTCTAATTTAATGTCACTGCAGTGAGAGGATATACTCTGGGTGTTGTAAATCCCCTGATGAACATTGAGATGACCCAGAATATGAGATATCTTAGTGAATGCGGCAGTGAAGGAATTATATATCCTTCATGTTGGGGATGGTGGGTCCTACAAATGTCACTTAGGCAGACTTAGTTAGTAATGATGTTCGGATATCATATACCGATTTTTCTGCTTTATATTAGCTACTAAGGGGGATATAGGGCTTCTATGAGTTGAAATCAACTCTCTGGTACCTAAGCACAGCAAGGGAACTTACATCTCGTACTACAACTGTGGATTCATCTGTCTCTACTTTTGGTTGATTAGGCTTTGCTTTACAAATTTTGAAGCTGTATTGTTAGGTGCATATGCGTATAGGATTCTTAATGCTTCCTGGGAAATCCTGGAGGCATAGTAGTTAAGTACTAGAGCTGATGACCAAAATGTCAGCCACTGAAATCCACCAGGCACACCTGGAAACTCTATGGGGCAGTTCTACTCCATCCTATAGGGTCACTATGAATTGGAATCAATGCTACAGCAGTGGGTTTTTTTTTTTTCTTTGTTTGGAATTCTTCCTGGTGAGCTAACCCTTCTATAGGTAGGCAATAACCCTCTTTATCTCTCGTGTGCCTACCATTTGCATAATGTCTTTTTCCATCACTTTACTTTTAATCTGTCTTTATATGTGAAGTGCCTCTCTTATAAAGAACACAAAATTGAGCCTTGTCCTTTCACCCAGACTGACAATCTTTGCCTATTAATTAGCATCTTTAGACCATTTATGTTTAGTGTAATTCCTAGTATACAGGCAGTAAGTCTAGTTGTCTTCTGTTTATCCCATTCATTCTTTTTTATTTTTTCTGCTTTCTTTTAGATTGACTATTTTAGGGTTATAGTTTATCTTGTTTATGAGCTTTCTATACTAGTTTTAGATTTTTACTTGCTCTAAGTACTGCCCTTGCCCAATAAGGAGGCTGGGAAACTAGACGACCAGAAACAGAACAGCCAGAACATCATTGGAGAGAATGCTGACACACATAATGAGTGTCTCTGAACAATTGGTGTGGAAATTATCAAATGAGATCTAACTTGCTGTGTTAGGTTTTTCCATAAAAACACACCCAAATAGGAAAAACAAAAACTCTGTGGGGAAGTTCTGTTCTGTCTACATGGAGTTACTATGAGTCAGAATTGATTTGATGATACACGACAACACCAAGTTAATAACTACTTTGGGGAGGGACTTTGAGATGCTGGAAATATCCTGTTTCTCCTCCAGCTTTCCTCCACTGGTTTTGACGTCTGTCAGTGCATCCTGTCAATAACAATTGTTCTAACGGTGATTTTCACTATCTGCACTTACTCATTGGAATTCTCCTGCCCCTTTCTCCCATTTGTGTATTTACTCGATGCTGTGACCATGCACCAGATGTGGTTTTTCCAGGGCAGCAAAGAAGACTTCTGAGTGAAGCATGTGCATTGGACAATGACAAGTCTTCAGACTTCCTGTATGTCCCTCCTGCGTTCCCACAAAATGAAAGCTGGCACTGGGTTCACAAGTACTGGTTTTTTTTTTAATCTGGGAGGATGTTTTGTTTAAAAATAGTGTACAGAAAATGCAGCGGGGGAAGTAATTCCAGGAAGAGGGAACAGGTTTTGGGGTGTAGAGTGGGGACATCTTGAGGGGCCATGACTCTGTTGGCCACATGTCTCCAAAATCTGCTTTATAAGGAGCCCAAGTGGCAGTGGGAGTTTGCAGTCAGTGGCTAACCGTAAGGTTGGCAGTTCAAACCCACCTAGCAATTCCACAGAAGAAAGGCCTTGTGATCCACTTCCCTAAAGATTACAGCCAAGAAAACTCTACGGGGCGGTTGCACTCTGTAGCCCTAGGGGTCTTTATGAATCAGCGGGCCAACTCCGCAGCAGCTAACGGTGATAACAGCAAAGGCTGGTTTCTGCCTCCAACCCTGTTGCTCTCTCTCCTCCTTCCCCCTGGAGATTCAGGCTGTGAATTCACAGCTTGGGGTGCGAGTTCTGTGGGGTCGGACGAGTGCCTAGTCTTGTATTCAGCACCAGAGTCCAGGCTGGAGCGTGTGGTGCTGTGACAGAGGAGGGCGTCCCCATAGCCCTGAGCATGTGTCTGTAGCCCAGGAAGCCAAGAGCTTCCCTTCCAAGGATTGGGGACCTACAGCCCAACAAGAAAGACATCCATGCAATGCAGTCACTGGGGTTGGTTTCACCTAGCAGGGTAAGCCACAGTGTGGCTGTGAGCCCTGGTCAGGTGTCACCTGGAACTGCTCTAACAGAAAACACCACGAGTGGAAGGTTTCATGAGGAGAAGCTTTATTGACACAATCCGGTAAGCCACAAATCCATTTATAAATTGTCAGTCCATTTGGTAAGAGAATTCATCACAGTCTGGCAGGCTGAGTCCAAATCTGGTGAGCACATCTCAGCACAGGAACCTCGGGTCCAAAGGATGTGCTCTGCTCTCGGGGCTTCTCTCTTGGTGGTGTGAGGTTCCCAGCTTCCTCGCTTCACATCTCTCCCTTATGTCCCCCAAGCTTGTGGCTTGAGTCCTGCCTCACTAACCCAACTGCTGCCCATTCTCCATCGTCAATGTCACAGAGGCAGGAATCACAACCCATGGGAGGAAGGGCACCCTGTTAAGACTCATAGCCAAATCAAATCAACACATACATTCTGGGGAGACACAACTCAATCCATGACAGGGTGGGACCAGCTGGCCAACCCCTCCATGGTGGGGGTTGCAGCTCCTTCCCTATCCTACTGGTCAAGGAAGAGACCCTAATCTCCACCCCGTGGTGGGTGCTGCAGCCCAGCCCTCCAGACTCTGATGGTGGGAGATAGTGGAGGCAATAATGAATTACCACCCTGAGTGACAAGTGACACCAATCCTAGCGAAGCCACTGCCTTGGTGGCCCCTCCCCCTGCCGTGCCAACATGCCTACCCCCACTGCTACTGCCACGGACCCTGGGGTCATTCTGGCGTCACACACTCAAGCAGTGTACCCCCTGCACCCACTTAATTATGCCCCTGCAACCTTGGAGGCTACAGTTGGGAAGCCAGCCAGACATTCAACCATCAGACCCATTACCGTTGAGGCCATTCTGACTTGGGGCAGCCCATGTGTCGCAGAGCAGAACTGTGCTCCTTTGGGGTTTCCTGGGCAGACAGCCTCACAAAAGCGGATATCACCAGGCCTGTCTTCCAAAGTGCTGCAGGTGGGTTCCAGCCACTGACCTACAGGTTAGTGGTTGTTCAGTCTGTTCCAACTCCGAGTGACCCCACGTGCAACAGACCAAAGCTCTGCCTGGTCCCGCACCACACCCGCCATCACTGTTACGCCTGAGCCCACTGTTACAGCCCCGGAGTCCGTCCATCTCATGGAGGGTCTTCCTCTTTGTCACCGACCCTCTGCTTTGCCAGCGTGGTGTCCTTCTCCAGGGACTGACTCCTCCTGATAAGAAGTCCAGAGCATGTCAGATGCAGTCTTACCATCCTTGCTTCTAAGGAGAACTCTGTTTGTCCCTCTTCCAGGACAGACAGGCTGCTGTTGACGGTTGCCTTCAAGTGGACTCTGACTCACGTGACGGGTAGAACCACTTCATAGGGTTTTTAAGCCTGTGACCATTTAGAAGCACATTGCCAGGTTTGTCCGTTTTTTTTTTCCCCCAGTGTGCCTCTGTACGGGTTTGAACTTCCAACCTTTTCATTAATTGTCTACCATTCAACCCAGGGACTCTCATTTTCAGCAGAAAAACCATGAAAGGGACACTGCGTTCCCCACACTGCATTGTATCAGCGTGTTGATATGACTTACAGGTTATCAGTTCAAACCTACAGAGGTGCCTCAGAAGAAACATCTGGTGATCAGCTTTTGAAAGGTGTCAGCCTTGTACACCCCAGTGGAGCAGTTCTTCTCACACAAGGGCTCGCCATGAGCTGGATTCAACCAGAAGGCAGCAACTATGACGTGAACTCGTTTTAATTGAATTACATGGGTGCCAGCTAGGTTAGCAGTAGAACATGACTGTTTGTGTCATCTAGGGACCAAACCTAAGCCAAAATCCACTGCTATTGAGTCAATTCCAACTCACAGAAACCCCATAGGGCAAAGTAGAACTGCTCCATAGAGTTTCCAAGGAGTGCCTGGAGGATTTGAACTGCCAGCCTCTTGGTTAGCCGCTGCAGCGCTGAACCACTGCACAGCCAGGACTCCCCATCAAGTGTCCAGTGCCTTGTTCTATCATTGAGCAGCAGGTGCTCTGGCTGGGCACAGGGCCTGGTGTGAAGGCACTGCCGGGACCGGGTGTTATCTGCAATGACAGCTGAGATGACCGCCTCAAGCAACAGGTAGCCCTGAGCTGGTGCATGATGGCTCTTGGCTGAGGCCACAGATGCAGTGCCCAATGAGCCTATGACTTCAGTCAGGACTTTTCTGAAACCTCATCAAAACCGGGAGTGGTCTCGTGCATGCCGGCTGGGGGGCTGGTGACCCGTGCGGACAGCCTTTCCAGACACAATACAGCGCCAGCCGGTGGTCTTTTCTCCAACTGGCAAATAAAAGCCAACCTCAGCACCACAAAAAGCATCAGCATGAATTGCTTCTGCTGCAAAGGCATTTCCTTTGAGGGAAACTGTCACCAGCACCAGTTGGGAAGAAAGTGTTTTGTCACACGCATCAGCGCCTTTCTGCAGGCCTCCATGCCAGGAGCCGCTGCCCCCCAAGAAGGACACTGTCCGGCCAGCGCCCATCCATCATGCTCAAGATGCAGAGGCAAACTACTGTCTCACAGAGATGCTCAAAGGCCAGTGACTCCAGGCAGTGTCCATGAAAGTGTCAAAGGCCTGTCCCCTAGGGGACTTTCCCCACCCCAGGAGCCCTTCTGTCCAGCAGAATGCCGAAGCCTTCATTCATCCCCAAAGAAGCACTGTGGCCACCGACTCTCTCTGCTGGTACCAAATGACATTTGACCAGCAATCCCTGGGTCCCTGTGGTCTGGGTGGTCTCTGTCCCTTGAATACCAGCATAGCCGGAGGTGCCCACCCCAGCTCCCTGCCACAGTACCCACAGCCCCAGAACCTCCAGAGAGGTTCTGTTCCTGGGCACCCCCCCAGGACACCCCTTTTCACTAGGCCTCAGGCTCACATTTCCCAGCCATGGCTGGCTGAGAAGTCCTCTTCCTTCCTCCAACTTCCAGAAGCTCTGCCGTAGCCCAGTAGGGCAGCAGCCAAGCCTTCCCTGACAACAACAATAGCAACAGTAATAATAAGGGAAGGGGAGAAGCAGCTTCATTCACTCTTACCCAAGTCCCCACACCCATGTCCCCACACCCATGTCCCTGTTAACCCTCAGGATGACCCCTCGAGGGAAGCATCCTTATCCCCCCCACTTTCACAGACAGGAAATTGGGTTGGGATTGAGTAAGGCTGCCCAGTCACACAGTATGTGGGTGCAGAGTCAGATTGCACACCTGACACCAAAGCCCAGGCTCTCTCTACTGTCTCTTGTTAGATGACAACCCACAATTAACTGACCACCACCCAAGACAAGTGGAGACCAGAGGCAGGCTCATCAAGGCTTGATAGCTCCAGAAAGTTTGTATTCAACAAGTCATTAAAATTCTGTTCAACATTTATCCCCCCTTTTGATCAGGATTCTTCTATGGACTTGTTGATCAACACAGTAATGGCAGTGTAGCACTGTCCAGTTCTTCTGGTCTCATAGCAAAGGAGGCCGTTGTTCATGGAGAAATGGGCTGCACTTTCAACTTCCCCCTCCTGCTGCTGACTCATCTTCTTTCTCTTGTGGAATGACAGCTTAATATGACCTGTGCATTTAGGGTAAAACAAAACTCCTTTTGCTAACCTACAAGAGCCTTTCTACACAGGGCCCCCTCCCTCCCTGTGCCAGCCAGTCTGAGCAAACCTTGAGGCTCACTGAACCTCAGTTTCACTATCTGCAGAATGGAACTCAGAGAAGTCACCTTCATGGTGCTCTCCCTCTCTGCCTAGTCACCTCACTCCTTCTCCTGCTTCCACCTGGTTTTGTTGTCTGTTTGGTGCTGACTATCATCTGGAATGCTTCTGTGGTCTGTGTATTTATTGTCCTCTCGCCACAAAGTGGTGCCTTTTCTGTCCATTCCCCAGAATGTTTGCAGAGCTGAGCACAGAGCCTGGTACACAGGTGGCTTTGGGATGAAAGAGTAAGTCAGTGAACAAAAGCACAGCTGCATCCCACCAGCAAAGGCAGGTCTGCGTCTGTCTTAGGAATGCCCAGGTCTTGTGTGGCTTGGACAGGGTTGGACACTGATGTCCCTGAAAACATTGTCCACTTGTTCTTGAGGTGACAGCCTTGAGGGTCCTGAGCACTTAGACAGCAGAGGGGTGACGATTTGAGCACAGACAAGGAGTGAGGAAAAGACCAGCACAGGGAAGCCCACGGAGTGCTCGGCTCCAGCTTTGTCCATTTTGGTGTGTTCGTGTCCCACCTCCCAGGTGAGGACATCAAGGCCGAGGGTGGGCATTCCTGAACCGTTACAAGGTGCCAGCCGAGCACATGAATTAACCCTATCACAACTTTCTGCTGCACTACCAATTGCTGCTTCTTTTCTCTGAGTTTCATTTTGCAGATGATGAATCTGAGATTCAGTGAGGCCCCATGGCCTGCCTTCAGCCACAGAGCAGGAAGGAGTGGGCAGGATGGGCATCTGGTGCAGTGGACCCCTGCCTCCAATTCCCGCTACCCGGCCCAGCTCCTTGGGGCCCTGTGCGACATTCTATAGGTCCTGTAACCTCCCGGGGCCCTGTGGGACGCCCCTGTAGGTTCTGTAGCCTCCCAGAGCTCTGTGGGACCCCCTCTAGGTCCTGTAACCTCCTGGGGCCCTGTGGGACCTCCCATAAGTCCCGTAATCTCCTGGGGCCTTGGTGTCCCGGCTGTCAAACAAGTAACTGCTGGCGGCAGGCTTTCCCTGAGCACAGGCATCTGTGACATCACAGCTGATGTCAGCACCGTCATCACCCTCACCATCCTCATTGCCCGGGGACCTCACATCTGACCCTCAGCAAAACTTACCCTCTGGAAGGGGGCTCCTTCTGGGGCCACAGGGGAACAAATCCAGCTCTTGAGTGACCACCCCTTCCACAGGCAGCACCCAGGCCTTGACGGGCACCCAGGGACCCCTGGGCAGCTCCACTCACGGTGGCCACAGAGACCCCTCCAATCAGCAAGAATGACCTGTTCCTTCCACAGCTGGCTAAAGAACCAGGTAACTGCCTAATAAGGACTTGTGGTGGGCGAGGCCTGCCTTTGTCATCCAACGCCGTAAAAGGCCGGAATTTCTCATGGGAAAAGTAATGCTTTGGCTGCACCAGAGGCAGGAACACAATGCGGCCTCCGCTTCCAGGGCCCCTTGAGGTCCACCCTCTATCGGCAGCCAGACTGCTGGACTCCCGCAAGAGCATAAACAGGGTGATTGAAGTGGGCGGTTGTGTCTTTCCAGACACAAAAGTCCCCTCGCTAATTGCCACATCAAATGATCGGGAACCCCCTGGTGGAAGCCCTCAAATTACCGTGAACACACACGCAGCCCGCAGGCCGTGCGGCGCCCCCACCGCCCGCTCCCCCGGATTAGCTTGGGAGAGGGCGGAGGCCCCTGCAGCCTTGCTGGGCCTTGCTGCCTGCACTCCCGCCCCATGCTGGCCTCCCCATAGTCTCCCAGTGGCAGGGCTGCTGAGGGAGGTCCCCCTCATCACCACGCCCTAGCGAAGGGGTGCCAGCTCCATGGGGACCCAAGCCCCGCAAGGACACCAAAGACTGCCAGCCTCTCAGCACCTTCAAAGAGGACATCACAGCTCACCCTCCACCACTCAGTGAGGCCAGCCATGCCCCAGCCCCAGCCCCTGCAGGTGGGGTGGGAGCTGATGTCCAGTGGTCAGCACCCCTGGCCCTCCTAAGGACACCTGAGTTCTCCCAGTGCTGGACACTGGCCACTTCAATGCTGCCGGGCACCTCCCCCCACCTGCTGTGCAGCTGAAGTAAGTGTGCCCCGCTCCGGGCTGCCCTCACAACTGCTGAGAGCTCTGAGTGTCCTGTGGCTGGTGTGTCTGCCTATCCACAGACACACCTGTTCCTGTTAACCCCCCTCTGTCCCCAGGCCCCTGGGTAGGAGGGTTGCCCTGTTCCTGTTACAGCCCAGGCTTCTGGGTAGGAGGAGGGTTCCTGTTAACCCCCTGCTGTACCCAGACCCCTGGGTGGGAGGGTTCCTCTGTTCTTGTTAACCCCTTGCTGTCCCGAGGCCCCTGGGTGGTACCCATGGTTTGCACTCGACTACCAACTGAAAGGTTGAAAGTTTGAACCCCCATTAGTATCATGGCAACCTGCTTCCATAAAGATGGGGAGCAGTTCTGCTGTGTCACACGTGGGGTCTCCAAGAGTCGGAATCAACGCAAATGCAATGGGATGTTTGTTTAATTTTGTTTTGCTATTTTAACAGCCATGCTGTCCTCTTCTATTGACTGGTCTTTCCTGGTGATCTATCTCAATAAAGTGAGTCGAAGTCTTACTTGCATGCTTCTAAGAAGCAGCCTGGTTGTATTTCCTCTAAGGCTGGTGTGTTTGTTCTCCCAGAAGTCCATGAGAGGCCTGATATTCTTCACCAGCACTGCAGTTTAAATGTGTCCCTTCTTTTGTCTTCCTCATTCCTTGTCCAGCTTTCACACGTGTAGCAGGCAAGTGAAAAGAACTTAGCTTGGGTCAGGTGCAAACTTAAGTCATCAAAGTGACGTCTTTGCTTTTCAACACTTTAAAGAGATCTTTGATAGGAGATCAGCCAGTTGCAATTGCTTGACGTCTTGACTGCTGACCCCATGATTCAAGCCCACTACCCCCATTTTATAGATGCAAACTGAGGCTGGTGGAGTCTAAGTCACTTGCCCCAGACTTTTGCCTACCTGAGCCCTCTGGTTGTTCATGGGCTGGCAAGGCAAGGTCTTATTACTCAAGGGTGATGGTATTTTCAGGGTTGTGAGGATACTGGCTTCCGGTAACCTTGTTAGCAACAGTCCCCAGACCAAGCTGTCCATCTCCTGAGGCTTGCTATCAATTTTCCATTTGAGTAGCACCCCCACCTTGGCAGCTGGGCCCACTCCACCCTGCCACCCTTCCACCGCAGGGACCTGGTGGCAGACAAAGACCATACCCACAGGTAGCACTTCCTATCTGATGGGGGAGATGGACACAATTACAGAGATGGGTGGATGAGCCCCCGTGGGAGAGGACAGTAGGCAGCACAGGCTGTCCTAACTGAAGGAGGGGGTGCGAACCAGGGGCAGGGGTGGGGGCAGGGTGGGCAGCAGCACTCCAGACCAGGAGGCCAGCACAAGCAAAGGGCCTGCGGCAGCAGAGTGTAACCCATTCCTGGAGCTGGAGCACAGGGGAGGAGTAGACCCATGAGGAGAATTACAGCAGGAGACAGGTGGCCCTGCAGGGCCTGGGAGAGAAAAGGGGGGTAGCTGTGCTAGAAATTTGGGTCCCTGAGTGTTCATCAGAGGTCTTTGCCAACAAAGGGAAGAGACAACCTACAGATTGGAGAAAAAAATTAGGAACTAGATATCTAGTAAAGGTCTTATCCAAAAAAGAGAAGGGAACAAATTTTAAAACTTCTACAACTTAACAGCTGAAAGACAAACAATCCAGTAATAATAATAAGACAAAGGATTTAAGAAGGCATTTCACCAAAGAGGATACCGGAGTGGTCAACAGGCACAAAAAAAGATGCTCATTGTCTTTAGCCGTTAATAAGTTGGCAAACAAACGAACAAAAAAGCAGACCAAATCCACTGATGTTGACTCAGATCTTACTGAAAACAACCCTGCAGGGGAAAGTAGAATTGCCTCATAGGGTTCTCAAGGCTGTAAATCTTTGCAGAAGCAGATGGCCTCATCTCTCTGCCACAGAGCCACTGGGGGTACAAGCCAGTGATCTTTCAGTTAGCAGCCAATGGCTTTAACCATTGCACTTCCAGCCTCTGTTAGAGAGACACCGATCAAAACAGCAACAAGACACAACCTCACCACTAACAACACGGCAGTGAGCAAGCCAACAGGAAACAGTAGCTGCCGGCCAGGCTGTAGGGAAATGGGGACCCCATCCCTCGCCGATGAGACTACAAAATGCTTCCCACAGCCACGGTGGAAAACAGTTCGGTGGGTGCGCAGAAAGCTGAACTAGCTTTCTGAGTCCCAGGAGTCCCAGTCCTTGGTCTATACCTGGAAGGGAAGGCAGAAAGACAAACAGAACCCTGTGTAGCCGTGTTCACTTCAGCAATTTTCCCAAAGCCCAAGGGTGGAAACAACCAAAGCCTCCATCCACAGAAGAACGGATGAACACAATGTAAGATAGACACAGAATGGAATATTACTCTGCCATGAAGAGAAACAAAGTCCTGATGCCTACCAGAGTGTGGACAAACCTTGAAAACACCATACAGATCAAAACGAGTCAGCCGCAAGAGGACAAATACTGTGTGACTTCACCTCTCTGAAATAGAAAGAAACAGGAGATTATCAGTGTTGACTGGGGTTAGCAGAGAAAAAGGAGAGTTGTACTAAGGGGGCAGTGAGTTCATGTTAACAGTGGTAGAATAATTTGTGAAAAAATAGTGAGAAGGCCCAACTTGAAGAACATAATCCGTGTCACTGAACTGCGCCTGTAGAAACGGGTGACTGGCCGTGATGTTTGTTACATGTATTTTCACCATCCTTAAAAAATAGAAAAGATAATTGACTGTTTAAAACAAAAATAATAATAAAGTATCTTGGAGTTTACAAAATAGGTTTAAGTAAAACGTATGACACCATCAGTACAAAGCCAGAGCCAAGAATGCTGCTGCGAGATTCTTGAAAGCTGTGTCAGACTGTAGACTGTGATTGTGACGTATAAACTTCAAAGCCAGCACGAAACAAAGAGCGAAGAACCAAGAGAAGAAGGAAAGGAAAACAAAAACGTCAGACAAACGAAGGAGATAAAACTGATCACAAAGTATCCTGAAGAATGCAGAGAAAGGGGAAAGGAAATGAATGCAGACAACAGAGGGGCAAACAGAAAACAAACAGTGAAACGGTCGATGTCTACCAAGCCATGTCAATAACCACACTGAACGTAAGTGGCTTAGATTGCCCAGTTAAAAGGCAGAGATTGTCAAGTTGGATAACAAGCAAGCCCCGGCTATGTGCGATCAACAGGTAGTCCACTTAAATATAAAGCCAAGCCAACCCACAGCCATCAAGTCGATTCTGATTCATAGTGACCCCATAGGACAGAGAAGAACTGCCCCATAAATTTTCCAAGGAGCACTCAATGGATTTGAACTGCAGATGTTTGGCCAGCAGCCTCAGCACTTAACTGCTGTGCCTCCAGGCTTTATAGACAGAGAGAAGGTAAAAGTCAAAGGATGGAAAAATATATGTCCTGCTCTTCCTACCTGAGTTCACCTGCTGCTTTGAAATCACAAGTTTGCAAGGGGTATGCTCATGAAACTCATCTTAAACATGTCCAAATGCACGTAACTGGCTCGAGCATGAACCGGAAGCCTGGTTCTGGGGTCACCTCAAAATGAAGCAGAAATCTAAGGACTCGGAGAGACCTGAGCCAGCACCTGGGATGACGGGGTGCAGAACAGAGGTGAAGAGCCTAGGGGGCTCCCACACGTTTCACAGCTGAGCTTTCCAGAGACCCAGAAAGGCTGGTTTTCTGATTCTTGGCCAAGTTCTCCTTGAGCTCCTCTGCACATGTCAACATAGATCACTTCACAGTATAAATCATCACAGTATAAATCATCAATCCTCATTGAGTGCAAGGATGTGACCAACCAACAACTTGAGTGCACAGCTTGTACGCCTGGTAATGCTGCTGAGGCTGAGTTCTGCACGGGTCAGCTGGGTCTCAGTGTCCACCATGCCCACTGGGCCCCGTGTCCGTCTAGCAGACCCTGATAAGGTGACACAAGTCCCCTGTAGCCCTGCATCTGCCTTTCTCTTCCTTCATGAGGGGAGTTTGATTCGGTCACTCCAGGACTGGCTCCTACTGGAGCTGCTCCTTGACCTCAGACAAGGCTTTGACCTGGCTGGCTGTGTAAGGCTGGGCTGGTCACTCAGCCTCTCTGGGCTCTGAAACGACCTGAAAAGAGAGACTTAAGCAAATGTCCTAGCCCCGGTTAAGACCTCAGGCTGTTAACCCCAAGTTTGGCAGCTTGAATCTACCAGGCACTCCTTGGAAACCTCGTGGGGCAGTTCTTCTCTGTCCTACAGGGTTGCTAGGGGTCGGAATGAACTTGAGAGCAACAGGGTGTTTGCTTGTTAAGGAAGCATCTAGGAATCTGAGTGGCCAGAAGAGTTAAGCTCTGGTGGTTCAGAATCTGCAGAGGTACCTTGGGGACAGTCCTGACCACCTGCTTCTGAAAGGCCACAGCTCTGGAAACCCTCTGGAGCAGCTTCCCTCTGCGCACATGGGGTCAGTGTGAGTTGTAACCCACTGGACAGCAGCCGACATCAACAGGTAAGTGTATGGGCTGAGCATTCATGTGACAAGTGCAAGGTCACAGACAAGGGTCAATACGGCTTCAAAACTCGCTAATGATGACCTATTCACCGGCTGTCACAGAGTCAATCCCAACTCCCGAGCACCCCAAGTGTGTCAGGGTAGAACTGTGCCCCACCGCAGTTTGGAAGGTAGATGGCCAGGCCTTTGTGTCCCAGTGTCTTTCGTAGAGGAGGTCAGCCTGCTGGGAAGAGCCAGAGAGAGGGTCCTCCAGGCACGTGGGAGAAGTCTGGGGTACACAGGCTGGCCAGCAGGGGCGCCTGTGGCCCTTGCTGTGGCCAGAGAGCTGCTGTGCTGTTTTTGTTTGTTTTTGAACCTAAAAAGCCTGGCCAGGCTGGACTCGGTTGTCGTGCTCCCACTCAGGGCTTCTCTGCGGCCACCGACGCAGTGCTCAGGCGGCCAGGCAGGGCTGATGTCCATAGAGGGCTCTAGGCGCTCGGTAACCAGGCGAGAGAAAGAACTTATTTTAGGAAAACGGGAAGCCACCTACCACTTAGCCTGGAATCCGGCTAACTGGGAAGCTGCCGCCAGTTTCTTTACTTAGCTGTTTATTAAACTGGCTTGAACCAGAATTAATGGCCAGGCCAGCCCTGCGGCCCTTCATGTGCTGCTTCTAGGGGCAGCCACAGCAATCTGAGCCTGATTAAAGGCCGGCCAGCCCACCTCCTCACTCCAGCCCACAGCTCCACAGGGCTCTGGGCTCAGGAATGCGTGCCCGGCAGCCGGCAGGCCCCAGAAGAGGCAGCTTCTTTGCCAGCATCCACGCCTGTGGATGGAGCCTGCCTCAGTGTCCCACCTTGCTGCCCAAGATGCCATTTCAGGCCCTGCCCATGATCTGAGCTGATCTCATTTGTGCACACCCCTGCCTGTCAGGCCGTCCGTCCCCCTGCGATGGCTTGCCTGTAGCTGTGATGCTGGTTGCCATGCCACTGCTATTTCAAATACCAGAGACTAGGAAGAAAGACCTGGCAACCGGCTTCTGACAATCAGCCAATGAGAACCCTGTGGATCCCAGCAAGAAGACTGTCTGCTGGAGGGCTGGCAGACGAACTGCACACAACAATGAACTTGGAGCCCACCGTCGGTTGTGAAGTTGGCCCAGGACTGAGCAGTGTTTCCTCCTGGTGGGCCAGGGTCATCATGAGTCACAGCTGACTTGAAAGCCAGTAACCTCGTTTGTTTACCTGCCATCCCCACCTGAGTGCAGGCTCCAGGAGGGAAGAAACCTTCCCTGTCTGTTCGTCCTTAGCCCCCAGCTGTTAGAAGTCCCTGTGGGGGCACAAACGAACACCCAACCCTACCTGAAAGGCTAGAGGTTTGAACTCTAACCCACAGGTGCCGTGGAAAAAAGGCCTGGCAGTCTGCTGCTGAAAGAAGCACAGGCACGGAAAACGCTATGGAGCAGGGTTCTACTCTGACACACGCGGGGTCACTGTGAGTTGGAATCGACTCAGTGACAAGTGGAGAAAGGAAGGATGCTGGCTCAGGGCAGGCACCCCTTCTCAGATTGGAAACAAAAGGTCTCAGCCGTCAAGATCCTGGCCCTAGACAGCCAGTCGCTCTGTGGTCTGGGGGCCCAGTGAGCATGTCCTGCACCACGAGGTCCATGGCAAATCCCCCTCCCCTGGCTCCCCAGGACACTGCCGAGTCACCTCTGGACTCAGCTCCATCCAGAAGGACCACAGGGAATCTGACGGCTCCCAGCTCCTTCTTCTACCTGCTCACTGGATGGGACTGCGTGGTGAAAACTTACCTGGAGATGTAAAGGTGAGCCCAGGGCATTTGTAGGGCAGTGACGCTGTTCTACAGGCCACTGCGTGGGTGGATGTGTGACACTGTGCATTTGTCAAAGCCCTTAGGACTGTGCCACACCGAGAGTGGAGCCATCGGAAGGGTTGTTAGCTGCCGTCCCGTCTGCCCCACTCACGGCCACCTCATCCAAATGGAACTAAATAAAGACATGACCAGTTAAGACATCTGATGCCATCAAGTCGGCTGCCACTCCTAGAGACCTACCACAACAGAGTAGAAATGCCCCATAGGGTTTCCAAGGAGCAGCAGGTAGATCTGAACTGTCAAACTGCTTAGCAGCTGAGCTCTTAACCACAGTGGTGGATCCTAGTGCTTTCTGAGGGGTGACCTACTACAGCAGAGAACAGACACAGAGTCACCTGGGGACATCAGACGTCACGTGACGATGCACCTGTGAGCAGCAGGGGACACCTGGGAGAGCAGCAGGGGCAGTTCTTCCCTCGAAGCTCCCGTAAGAAGAAACTGCATGCTGACACTGTGATTTGGACCTTCAGCCTCCAAAACATCGAGATATAAATTTCTGTTCTGTAGAGCTCCTGATGTTGTGGGCTTCAGTTGTGGTGGCCCAGGAGACTAAGAAGCAGCCCTGGAGGCACAGCTGTTCAGTGCCCGGCTGCTAACCAAAAAGTTGGTGATCCAAACCCACCCACACTCACTGGGAGAAAGACCTGGTGATCTGCTTTTGTAAAGGTCACAGCCTAGATGACCCTGTGGGGCAGCCCTACTCTCTCGTTTAGGGTCACCATGAGCTGGAATCAACTCCACGACACATAGCAACAGAAAGGGTGGTGTGTATTCCGTGGGGGTTGTAACGGTCAGTTTTATGTTATAGCTTGGCGAGGCTACGAAAGACAAATCAACTGCAGTTGAGCTGATTCTGACTCACCGACCCTGTGGGACAGAATAGAACCCTCCATGGGGTCTCCAGGGCACAGCCGGTGGAGTCCAACTGCCGACCCTTAGTTAGCAGCCAAGCCCTCACCACTGCACCCCCAGAGCTCAGCTATTCCACAAATGCTTCAAGGCTTTCTGTCGATGGGACTGAAGTCTACAGTCAGCTGGGACGCAGTTATCCCAGATACTGGAGGCAGCCCTGATTGAATCAGCCGAAAGACTTAAAAACAGATCCTTGAGCTCTCTGCGCGGTATCTCTATAAACCTGAAACTGCTCTGGTGGACCCGCTCGGCTGCTCACGTAAAGATTGGAGGTTCAGGTGCGTCCAGAGACACTCGGAACAAAAGCCTGGAAGTCCACTTCCCGAAAACTAGTCCTAGCAAACTCTGTGCCTGTGTCTATCAACTGATGAGTGAAGAAACACAATGTGTCCATTCACTCCATGAGCTGTTACTTTGGGGGAAACTGTGCCTTAGGGCTCCCACCCATCAGTAAGGAAAGGGGTAAAGGAGCTGATACACTACTGGCAGCCTCCTGCAACAGGCAAGGGAGTTGATTTTTTCTCTGCCCTCCTCCCCAGAGTTAGAGAAGGAAATCAGCACTGCTAACACCTTGACTTTAGCCCAGCGAGACCCAGACCCATACGGGGCCAGGTGACCTCCAGGAAGAGAGAGACCAGGTATGCACTGTTTTCAGCACACAAGAGCAGGCTCACTTGTTGCAGCAGCCACAAGAAACTAATACCTGATACGGTAGGTCTTTCCCAGCCTGCCTTTGCACAACTCAGACCCTGGAGCAATGTGCGCCCTCCAGGCCCCCTCTCCAAGCTCCAGTCTCCTCAGGGGGTAGGGGTGTAGGGGGACTGCGTGCTATGCAAACTCTGACTCTCCTGCTGCTCCCGAGCAGGTGGAGCAGATGTCTGGCTGGCACAGGAGGAATCAGGTGGAGGATTTGCAGAAGGGAGACGGTTACACCTGGACTTGAGGGTACTGCGCAGAAAGACCATCAGGTCCTTGAGCTGACGACAGCAGTCACCTCTTTGGAGCCTTGGCTGCCCCAGCCACGGGGGGTCCCTCTCAGTGCAATCAATGAGAGAGGAGAGGTGGGTCATCTCCTGCAAGGTGCATGCTGGGACTTGAACCTTCTTTAGCAGGGTCACCCAGGACATCTGCAAACACTACAGACCTCCCACACCTGGGTCATGTGTGAGAACTAAAAAGGGGTTCTCCTCAGGTCAGGGTGCATCTGAAAAGGCATGCTGGTCAAGTCAGCACCACCTGGAAGAAGAGGCCCACGGGGTTGGGAGAGGGGCCAGGAAGATCCAGGAAGACCTACCTGAGGAGGCGACAGTGGTGCTATCTGAGGAGTGGGGACAGAGTTCCAGCAGGGTGCTGAAGGGGGACAGAGCAGGGCTGTGTGGGTGAGCAGCAACAAGAATAGAGAAAGGTCCCCCAGTAGAAGACTGGGGTAATGGAATCCGGCTTGTTTTTGGAAAGCCCACTTTGGGGGCACTGGGGGACCAGAGTGGTTGTGGCTGTCTGGGACAGGGGACAGAGGCGCTGCCCAGGGGTCATTCTTGGCTTACAGATGTGGGTCCTGCCACGCTCACCTGGCAGCCGCTTTCTAGGCCTGAATCTTGGGAATGACTCCCTAGCCAGTGGGGGCAGTGGGGGTACTGGAGGGAGTGTCTATCAAAAGCTGCTACAAAAGGCATCAAGTCTGAGGCTCCCATACCCTTTTCACCCCCCTACCCTGAGCCAAGACCCCAGGCTGCTTTGCCCACCCTGCCCCTGCCATAAAACCATTCCAGCCCCTTCTCTGCCTGTTCAGTGACCTGCAACCCAGGTGTGAATTGAGCCCAGCTGGGAACAAAATGGCTTTGATCCAGCCAAACGGAGTGGGGGTGGGGAGGGGCACTGCCATGGCACCCGACAGCCAGGCACCACGTCCCTCAAAGCCCCAGCCCCAAGAAGGGGCTGGAGGCGTTCACAACTGGCTCTTCCCCTCCCCAGGGTGGTGGCCACCACATCTGGTCAGGCTGCTTCCTGGCTTGGGGGCCCCGAGCGTCACACATTCAGCCTTCTCTGAGAGGGGGCCCAGACTTTTGGTCCTTGCAGGGGTTAAAGTAGCCATTACAAAATAGAATAGGACTTCAGGGGACATTGCTGGGTGCCATCAAGCGGGTTCTGGCTCATAGCAGACAGAGTAGAATGGCCCCGTAGGGTTTCCTGGGCCATAACCGTCACCTGAGCAGATCACCAGGTCTTGCTCCCAAGAAGCCTCAGGGTGGATTTGAACCACGAACCTAAACCCCACCAACCTTTTTGTTAACAGCCAGGCACTTAGCCATGTGCTGGTAGGGTGCCTTCCTCTGGGGATCAAAAACAAACAAAAATTGGCATCAAGTTGATTCCAGCTCATATTGACGCTACAGGACTGAGCAGAAGTGCCCCATAGATTCCCCAAGGAGAGCCTGGTGGATTTGAACTGCTGACCTTCTGATTAGCAGCTGTAGCACTTAACCGCTGCACCACCAGGGTTCCCTCTTCGGGGGATAAGACTCGAAACCCCACCCACTGCCCGCCAGTCAGTCCTGACTCACAGCTACCCTATTAGGCACCTGAGAAGGTTCTCTGGGATGCACAAAACAGGGTGCAGCGAACAGAAGAGGACGGTGGGGGGTGGCTCTGCAAAGGGTGAGGAGAGCGGTGGGCTGACCTGAAGGGCGCAACCGCCGTCACCAGACCACACACACAGGACGTCGGAAGGGCGCGTCTGGGCTGTGTGTACTTTCACCAAGATTGAAAAATAAAATAAAGAAACCAATGGTGTGTGCTTCTCACAGCCCTTTCCAAACCCCGAGAGAAGCAGGTTAGCAGAGGGTTTAGGGGTCTTCCAGAAGGAGCCCGTCCAGCCTGCACTCAGACGCCCACACTCAGGGGAGCAGGAGCTGCCTCGCTCTGCGCCCTGTCTGCTGCTCCTGAGCCCCTGATCTCGCTTGAAGAGTCACGGTCACTTGGTTGTGGAGGGTGGGCACCTGGTCATGGAGGGGCAGCTGGTCATGCAGGGTGGGCACCTGGTCATGGAAGGGGCACTTGTTCGTGAGAGGAGGGCACCTGGTCATGCAGGGGCCACCTCGTGGTGGACAGTGGACACCCACTCTTGGAGGGCAGTAGCCCTGGCTCCCCGCTTCTGTGGCTGTGGGGCCCAGTCAGTTCTTGCCACCACCGTACCACACACAGCGGGGAAACTGCAGTTCTGGCTTCTCAGGGAGACAGCGGGAGAACTCCAGGCTCCCCTCATCCTCGTCACCACCTTGCTCCTTCCTGTTCTTGGGGGCCCCGCAGAAAGGGGTGGGAGGGAAGTGCTCCGGGCAGGGGGCAACACAGAGGCCCGAGTGGCACTGTGTAAAGGAGGAGCCCTGGGGAGGGGAGATGGGAGAGCATAGGAGACGGCAGGAGAGCAGGTGTGGGGGCTGAGGGGTCACAGCCGTACAGTCCACACCCTCACATGGATGTCTGTAACAGCCTCTAGAGAGCTACGGCAGCGGCTGTGTGACGTGACCAGCAGGAGAACAGCCTCTGGGGGCCCCGGTGGCCTCAGGGAGTCCAACGGGGAGTGGAGGATGCTGCGTCATGGGGAGAGATGGGTGGGTGAGCAGCACAGAGCGGCCTGGGGGCCTCAGAGCTGGAGTCTGCTCGTGGGTCACATGGGGGGAGAGGGGAGGAGCTGGCCTTCAACTTGAGCCCCTCACCCACCAGCTCTGTCCGTCACCAGACCAGCCGCAGAAGTCAGCACTGGAACCCCTAAAACCAGCAAGGAGAGCACGAGGGCTTTCTCGCAAGCACTTCATTGCTGTGCGCCATCAGGGCCCACCGCTGTTGTTGCCAGGCGCCGCTGCGTCCGTTCTGACACAGTGACCCAGGGCACGGCCGAACTCCACACTTCCGGGCCCTGCACCGTTCTCCTGCTGGTTGCGGAGCGCAAGCCCGTCGTTTCAGCTGCTGGGCCGTCAGTCCCACCAGGCCGGTCTTCCTCCTTCTCACCGCCCCTCCAGGTCCCCAGCACAATGCCCTTCTTTAAGGACCGGTCCCTCTTGATAACAACCAGGCTGCAATAAACCCCAAACCAAACCCACTGCTGTCGAGTCGGGTCGGACTCATAGCAACCCTAGAGGTCAGAGCAGAATGGCCCAATAGTGTTTCCAAGGAGCATCTGGCAGATTGGAATTGCTGATCTTTTGGTTAGCAGACGTAGCCCTTAATCTACTATGCCACCATAATGGGCCACTCGGAAAACCTGGTGACATAGTGATTAAGAGCTACAGCTGCTAACCCAAAAGCCAGCAGTTCAAATCCACCAGGCGCTCCTTGTATACTCTGTGGGGCAATTCTACTTGGTCCTACAGGGTTTCTGTGACTCAGAATCAACTCAACAGCAATGTGTTTGGGGGGGCACTTAGTATGCCACCAGGTCAGCATGCCCAGTAAAGAAAAGAGCGCAGACAGAAACCCCCACACCAGCGTTCACTGCAGTGCCTTTCATGACAGCCGAAAGGTGTCCACCCGCAGAGGAGCAGACCAACACAGCGGGGTCTGTCCACACAACGGGACGCCGCTTGGTCAAAGAGAGAGATGCACGCCCCCACGTGGATGACCCTGGAAAGCGTCGCCGCGCAGAGAGCAATCAAGGAAACCAAACCCACTACCGTGGAGTTGATTCTGACTCATAGTGACCCTACAGGACGGGGCGGAACTGCCCCACCGAGTTTCCAAGGAGCTTCTGGCAGATTTGAACTGCCAACCTCTTGGTGAGCAGATGTAGTGCTTACAACACTAGGCCACCCGGGTTTCCAAGCGAGATGAGGCGGTTACAACAGGACAAATACTGTCTGCTCTCCCGTGTGTGAGGTAAGCAAAGATGGTGAGTGGTTACCCGGGGGGGTGGTGGAGGGGTTGCTTAGGGGGCACTGGGCTGATGTTAAGGGTGATGGGTTAGTCAGAAGAGGGTCTTGGGAATGAATGCACCATATGAAAGGGAAACCAGTGAGGTTTACCGGCAGAAACTGCAGAGATGTAAACGTCTCGCGGTGTCTGTTCTCATCCCACACACCAGCTGAGAACATCTGGGGGAACCTCGAACTCTGGCCTAATGCTGTAAAAGGGGGCCCCCAGGGAGCCCCCACAAAGCTCCCTGGAGGCTCCAGCTGGAGACCGACTGTGGCCCAGGGTGGCCAGCACAGGTCCAGGTGGCATTTCTTGTGTCCTTACTTTGGGCCTGCCTCCTCAGCGTGCACCCCAAAAGCAGCCAGTCCAAGGCTCCCTACTACGGCTGCCCTATTGAGCAGGAGCTTTGGACCTGGAGACGGCCAGTGGAGGCTCCACTCTCCTGGTATTCTGGAAGCTTCCACCTCCAGCCCTGGCCAGAGGCAAGAGTCAGAGGTGGAAGGCACTGCGGTGAGCTTCGCTGACTCCAGCAGAGCCCGGGCTGCGTGAGCAGGGCCCAGGGTGGACAGCGGGTGCCCCAGCTGCATGGAGCCTACAGCCTGCAGCGGGGAAGCTGTGGGCCGCCCAGGCCTTTTCCTCTCGGCACCTCCCTCCCAAGTGTCCGTTTTTCCCCCAAGTGTTTTTGATTTTACAGGAAGTGGAGCAAGGGGCTAATCTGAGTTTAATTTTTGAAGGCAGGCCTTTGATTGAATACTTATTCATTTAAGTAATTAATGCCTCTGAGTCTGGGGTTAGAAAGCGTCCCCATTTAGCTTGTCTCTCTACAACCAGACACAGACCTCACAGCACTTGGTTACCTTCAAACCATTAATTTCTACCAACTGGGACATTCCAAGGACCCGGAGCAGTTATTTAATGTGACTTTGCAAAGTTTTCCACCATCGGCTATTAAATCCTTTACTGAGGCTGTCCCTCGAGGATCTCCTGTGCACGTGACCAACTCCTTAGCATGGGCCCTGTCCAGAAGCCGAGCCCTCTTGCCTGGGAAGTGTCTCAACACTATGGGTACAGAATATTCTGAAATTTGAGTTTTCTCAAGCTCGGACTGGCATGCCTTTCCCTGCATTCATTCAATCAACAATTGTTTTGAGAGACAGTAAAATCTGTGAAAGTCAGAAACTGTATAAGGCAGAGAAAGAAAACCCAAATATTGTCCACCAAAACAAGCGATGCAGAAGTGGTAAGTTTGCACCCTGTCAAAGATGAAACACTTGCAAGACGCACAAAAGCAAAGTGGTGCTGTTGGGTTCTGGCTCTCCCAGGTCTCAGTATGTATTTTTTTCGAGCCCTAATTTTCCTCCTTTCTATCTGTCATTCTGTCAGCAGATCATCTGTTGTTGATTAACCCCATTTATGAAGTTCCAGCAATCTGTGAGGCACAAGGCATGAACAGTGTGTGAGCCGGGAAGGGAGAGACGTATTGGGGTCTGGAATGGGCAGGGCTGGCTTGGTGGAGAAGCTGACCTACAGATGACTTTGAAGGATGCCGAGATGGAAAGCAGAAGTGAAGAGTGGGTGCCACGCAGGTGAGGGTGGAGGAGAGGCAGCCCGGTGATGGAGAAGCTCTGCAGAGCTGAGGGGCAGCGTGCGAGAATGAGGGTCATCCGAGGGCACAGCAAATGGTCCAAACTCAGCAGGAACGGATGCTTACCGAGGACCAAAATGACATGGGGGAAAGACAACCCAGAAGATAGAGAGACCCACAGGAGTGGGTGCCCACATAGACTTGGGATCGAAAGAACTGGATGGTGCCCGGCCACCACCAGTGATAGCCGTGATGGAGCTCACAAAGTTGAGTCTCACTGGCAACACAAGAATAAAAAGGGGTGCACCCTGAGACCTCCACTAAAAGGCCACATTTGATGGTCCAGCAGCTTTGAGGTTCCCCTGGGGGTATGGCCCCTAGCCCTGATGCTGCCCTTGCCCATAAATCATAACGAAGATCCACCCTTTGGACACAAATGGATTGGACTTGGCAATGCAGAGTGACCATATATTGGATGCATTTTATGGTTCTATACATCTATACGATATCATCCTGCTGACCTCTGGTTGGAGGAAGGAGAGTGGGTGGAGAGGAGGAGAAAGGAGACTGTTGGGAGGATGAGACATGTATGGAGCAGAGAGGAATAGGGTGCTGTCACCAGCCAGGGAGAGCAGTGCATATAGGTGGGCATGTAAATTTATATGGGAAGGTACATTTTCATTCAGTCATAATAAAAAAAATAATAATAATAAAAGAATGGGGCTCAAAGTGGCTGGACAGCTTACTTGGAAAGAGACCCTGCCTGGAGGGCTTTATGTATACACATTCCTGGACATGGGGGTTGGATCGTGTCCTCCGAGGTCTATGCTTAAGTCCTAAGCTGGCCCCTGTTAAGCATGACCTTGATGGAAATACAAGCACTGACACAGACTCATCCTAGAGAAAATGCTACATACCTCATTGTTGAGTATTACCACGGTCACCTTCAAAGGATTCTGCTTGGGAAGCTGTGCACTGACGCCAGTGCCTAGTCCACCCTTCAAAGCAATTTTGGAACTCTTCTTCTTGAATGGCCATCAGAGCTTTGATCTGACTACCCTTCATGTCCTGAATGTCACCCATCCAATATTTCCTTTATCTCTGGGTAAACAAAAAAGTCACTGGGGGACAGATTAGGTGAGTATGGACTATGTTCCAATCCCGTTACTCGTCTGCTGGCTAGAAAATTCCCCGCAGGAAACTGTACAATTCAATTTGTGAGCTTGCCACCGTGGCACTGTGTGAATGGCCATTCCAGAAAGAGGTCCAAAATTGCTTTGAACAGTGGACTAGGTGCTGACATTGGTGCATAGCTTCCCAAGGGGAGGACTTTTTAGGTGACCATAGTGACATTCAGCAGTGAGGTCTGTAGCACTCAGTGTATGCAGCCCTGAGAAAAGTTATGTTCGTGGACTTAATCGTCAGACCTAGTAAGATCTTTGCAGATGGGGATCAAGCCAGAATGAGGTTACACTGGGGCAGAGCCAGCCGTAAGCCACTGACTGGTACCTTCTCAGGCAGACACACAGGGAGGACACTGTGCGGTGACGGAGGTGGATATGGGGGGATGGAGCCACAGGCTGAGAAGTGATGAGCATGGCCATCAGCCTGCGGGCTGGAACGGCATGGAGGAGTCCTTCCCTGGACCTGCAGAAGGAATGACGTCCTGATGTCCCCCCAAGAGTTACACGCAAGTCTGAACTCCTGTCTCCTGTGAATGTGGCCTTGTCTGCAGACCGAGTCTTTCTAGATGCTGTCAGGTGACCTGAGGTCACAGTGGGGTAGAGTGGGCCCACCCCATTTCACTGATGTCCTTCTAGAGGAGAGACAGAGAGACACAGAGAGACAGAGAAGAACAGCCGGGTGATGATGGAGCCGCACTGCTGCTGTAGGTGGAGGAAAGCCCGGGGCCACCACGGGGAGGCGAGGAAGTCCCTTCCCCTGGAAACTTCAAAGGGAACCCAGCCCTGCTGACTCCCTGAATTGAGACTTCTTGCCTCCAGTACTGTGAAAGAACAGATTTCTTTTCTAACAAGCCACCCAGTTTGTGACTCTTTCTTCTGGCTGCAAAGGAGACTCACGCGGGGCTCCTGAGAGGACCACCCTTCGTCCTGTGAGGGGACAGCCTGTGTACCTTCAGTAGCAAGCTGCAGACAAAGCTTCTGCTTTTCAAATGTACATCCAGGCTGCTGTGAATTGCACTGTGTCCCCCAGAATGTGTGTCACCTTGGCTAGGCTGTGATTCTCAGCACTGTGTGACTGCCCATCATTTTGTCATCAGATGGCACTTTCCCATGAACTGTAAATCCTAACCTCTAGGGTGGAAGCAGCAGTCAAGAAATCAAAAGATGCGTTGCACTGGGAAAACCTGCCACAAAGGACTTCTTTAAAGTGTTGAAAAGTAAAGATGTCCGTCACCTTGAAGACTAAGGTGCACCTGACCCAAGCTGTGATATTTTCAGTCACATGACATGCATGAGAAAGCTGGACAATGAATGAGGAAGGCAAGAGATGAATGGCTGCCTTTGAATTTGTGGTGTTGGAGAAGAAGGTTGAAGGTACCATGGACTACCAAGTGAACAAATAGATCTGTCCTGGAAGAAGTGCAACCAGAGTGCTCCTCGGAAGCCAAGACGGTGAGACAGCACTGTACACACTTTGGACATGTTGTCAGGAGGGAGCAGTCCCTGGAGAAGGACATCCTGCTTGGTAGAGGGGAGGGTCAGTGAAAAAGAGGAAGACCCTCAATAAGGCGGGTTGACGCGCTGGCTGCAATGACGGCTTAAGCATAGAAACAGCTGTGGACACGGTGCAAGACCAGGCAGGGTGTCATTCTGTTGTGCACAGGGTCATTGTGAGTCGGAACCGAGCACCTGTCAACACAACATAACACTAACGAGGCAGGATTAGAGGCAGTCACGTTAATGAGGCAGGACTCTATCCACAGGGTTGGTTTGCATCCTAAGTCAATGTCTTTAACGAGAAGCAAGCGAAAAGAAGGGACCCTCCTGCCACCAAGCCAGAAGGGCTAGGAGCAGACTGCATCCTTTGGACCCAAGACTGCTGTGCTGAGAAGCCCCTAGACCAGGGGAAGGGGGGTGACGAGGACCTTCCTCCAGAGCTGACGGAGAGAGAAAGCCCTCTTGTGGAGCTGACAGCTGACTTCAGACTTCTGACCTCCTAGATGACGACAGAACACGTTTGGTTTGTTAAAGCCATCCACTGGTGATAGCACTAGGTGACAAGGACACGGGCCGACAGAATAACTGACTCGTCTCACCCCCTAAATGTCAGCGCCAAATCTTGCTTGGAATATGGCCCCGCTCTTAGCTGGTGATTCGGGGTGAGTTGTTTAGCCCCTTTGTACCTTAGTTTCTTCATCGCAAAATGGGTTTACCACAGAGTCTGCCTCTGAGCGTTGTTGGAAGAACTGATTTACAGAGATTGCTTAGAACAGGATCGTAAGTATTAGTAATGGGGAGAGTGCTGGCTCAGCAATAGAATTCTTGCCTTTTGTGCTGGAGACCTGGTTTGGTTCCCGGCCAGGTCACCTCCCATGCAGCCATCACCCATGGGTCAGCGGAGAGTGACACGATGCTGAGCATGTTTCTGGGAAGCTTCCAGTCTGAGACAGACCAGGAAGAAAGGCCTGGTGATCGACTTTCTCCAACCAGCCAATAGAAAGTCCACACACGACAGCCAGTGAAACCCTGTGGTGGGGATCCACAGCTGATCCCAGGCACAGAGCAGGCCCGTGCAGTTTTGGTCACCGTCCCTGGGGTACTCTCAGTCAGTGGCCGACTTGACTGCAGCTGACAACAAGACGTGACAGCAAGTCATGGTTCTCACCCTGGGCTGGATCCAGGGACCCATGTGGGGGCCACCCAGATCTGAAGCTCAGAGTGCAGTGAGAAAGACCCAGGCTAATAGACGGCATCTGCACAGTGCAATGAGGGCCACGACAGAGGCAGCGCTGGAGTGGGGGAGCCAAGAGAGGCCCCCAACTTAGCCCGAGGAGGGCCTCCTCGGGAGCTGGTCTCTGAGTCCAGCCTGTGAGACTCAGGGCGTCAGCCAGAGGAGGGAGGTGGCAGAGGACAGCTAAGCTGGGACACAGGCTCGCTGCCCCCACTGTCCAACACACACCCAGTCTGCAGATACACACACGTGAACACATGTACGCAGGCATGACACTAACACCGGGTACATACACATGCAAACGCACACATGAATTCCAGCTTTTACATGTATATATGTGCTTGCATGCATAAGTGTACTGCACACGTAAGAATGTACAGGCATGTATGCATGCACACGTGTGCTCAAACACAAGCATACACGCACATGTGCACACATGACATGTGCCATGCATACGTTCATGCACACACACACATGCAGGCACACACTAGCACATAACCTACACGTGACCACACAAATATGTGCATGCCCATACTCAAACACAGGCACACACTCACACTGATGCAGATACACACCTGAGTGAACGCCATGCATACAAACTTGTGTTCGCATGTGTGATGCACACACTTGCTCTTGCACAGTCGTGCAGAGGCGTGCATATCCAGTGGTCATGCACATATGTGAGGATGAGTGTGTGCAGCTGAGCACATGCACACATCAGTACACATGAGCACACACTACGCATGCTAACATACATACGCGCATGCGCGCGCGCGCGCGCGCGCACACACACACACACACACACACACACACAGAGGCACACAGGCATACATGCGTACACTTCACTGGGAGGAGTCTTACACCCTCAGGCCTGAGCGCATTATCAAATGTGAGGAAGATCCCTGAGGTGGGCAACTTGACCAAAAAAACAAGCCCATTGCCACGGAGCAGGTTCTGACTCATAGCGATCCCATGCCCTATAGAATTTCCAAGGAGCGCCCGATGTTCTTCATCACTAGCGGGCTCTGGCACTTAGAACGCAAACAGAGAACAGAAAACCCGCAGCACAGCGCCACCTTGTGGTGGCTGCAGGGCCAGACTGCAGGCGGCCGCGCGTCCTCTTTCCCTGTGGGGAGATGTTCCAGCTTCCAGGGTGGGCTGACACCAACTCTCCGGGGTGGCCCCCGGGCAGGAGCTCAGCCACTCCTCCATTTACAGGAGATTGGGAGCGTCATCTCCCCCATTTTCATCCCCACGGTGGTTCCCAGTGCTCCTGGGCTCTGCTGCGGAGCTTGACTCACTCTCCTTTCTCACTATCCTTCACTTACCACCTCTGTGAAATGGGACCATCACAAGGCACCCCTGAACCCAGGTCAGCTGTGTCTAGAGCTGCCCCTCCTTCTGCCCTGAGACTTCCCAAGAATAGCCTGGGCAGCCCCTTCTTTCAGGCCATTTCACAGGTAGGACTCAGCAGGTCCCTAAGCCCTAGACCCCACAGGGCTCCACATTACCGAATAGGGATGCAGAGTCTCAGGGCCCACCCAAGCTCTCTGCCTAGCATCTGCATTCTACTGAGACCCTTAAGCACCCCTCACCTCCCTTGGCCTCCCACTACCAAGCCTGGGGTCTCTGGAGTAGGGCTCTCTGTTTCCTCCCCCCACCGCCAGCTCTCACCCCACCTGCAGGGACGAGGGCTAAATAATCGTCCAATGAGCACATGACCAGGAAGTATTCACGGTGGAGAAGAAGGCACAGTACCCTCCTGGCCTGGCCGAGAGGGGATCCCAGACTGAGCAGAGTCGGGCCCTGGGTTTAATCACCAGTCAGCCATTCACCAAGTGGGTTGTTGGTGTTGATTACTGTTGAGCTGATTTTAATTCACGGCAACCTTAGGTGAGCGGAGTAGGCCTGCTGCGTAGGGTTTCCTGTGCAGTGACCTTTACAGCAGCAGGTCACCAGGCCTATTGCCTATGACCCCCAGGTGGGTTCACGCTGCCAGCTTTGAGGTTAGTAGCTGACAGCAAGCTGTAGGCAACACCCAGAAAACAAAACGCAGCCACTACTGGGGATTCTTACTCACAGTGACCCTATAGGGTACGGTAGAACCACCCCACAGGGTTGCAAAGGAGTGCCCGGGGGACTGGAACTGTTGACCTTTTGGTGAGCAAGCAGCTGAACTCATAACCACGCTGACACCAGGGTTTTCAGCCCCTGGTGACTTCCAAAATGCCACTCGTTGTTGGTAGTTGCTGAGTCGATTCTGACTCGTGTCAACCCTGTATGTGCAGAGCAGAACTGTGCTCTATAGGGTTTTCAAGGCTGGGGTCTTACAGGCACAGGTCACCAGGACTCTCTTCCGTAGTACCTTTGGGTGAGCTTCCACCCCAAAGCTGAGTGCCTAATCATTTGCACCACATGGGTGGCTCCTGGAAACGTTGGTGGCATAGTGGTTAAGTGCTGCAGCTGCTAACCAGAAAGTTGGCAGTTCAAATCCACTAGGCGCTCCTTGGAAACTCTATGGGGCAGTTCTACTCTGTCCTATAGGGTCGCTATGATGAGTCAGAATCAACATGACAGCAGTGGGTTTGGGATTGGCTGTTTGGGCACTCTTGCCAGGTGGGGAACCCAGGGCCAGTCACATCCCCTCTTGTGCCTCAGTTTTCCCGTCCGTTGAAGAGGAACAATAGTGGAACTCATAGGATTAAATGAAGTACAACCCAAGGCCTAGTTTACAGCCGCTGTTGTTAAGTGCCGTCCAGTCAGTTCAGACTTACAGTGACCCTCATGTACAGCAGAACAAAACATTGCCTGCTCTTGCCCGTGTCCAGTCGTTTTTATACGCATGCCCACTGTTGCAGCCACTGGGTTCATCCATCCCGTCAAGGGTCTCTCTCTTTCTCACTGACCCTCCACTCTACCAAGCATGACGTCTTTCTGCAGGGATTGCTCCCTCCTGACAACACGACCAAAGTCCGTGAGGCACAGCCTTGCCGTCCTTGCTTCCAAGGAGCACTCTGGTTGGACTTCTTTCAGAATGCGATTTACAGTAAGCGCTCAATAAATGCATCAGGAAATGACAGTGCTGGGCACTAGTGCCGAAGCCCTGGTACCACTGTTCTTTGCACATTTAGCTTTGGGTCGTACTCCAGGTACGGGAGGCCTCTCAGAGAGGGCAAAGAGGAGACCGGGGTTCTGACATGCAGTGCTCACGGATCTGGGGTACACACTCTCTGCCCGAGGCCCTGTTTCAGAGGCAGCTTTGTGCATTTCCATAATTCACTCCACAATAGTCAGTCTTTTGCTCTCGGTGAGGAGGGGCACCCTGCCCTGGCTGCGTCCCCACCCAGGGAGAACGAGACCAACAAGACATTCTCAGGCGCGCAGGTCTCTTTTCTCCTCTGGCATCGTGTTAATTTCCCCTGAGCCTTCCTGGAAAGTGGTTTTAGAACAAGATGTCAGCTTGGCAGCGCTCTGACATCTGAGATGGGTGTCCCGTGGGGAAGAAGGAACAGTGACAGCCCGTAATTGGCACTCGATCTTTAGTGCCAGCATGAGACACCTGGGCAGAAGTTTCCTTGGCTGAGCCTGATAGGAGGGATGCTGCCTCCCTGGCCAGGTACACCCTTGGGCCGCATCCTGGGCTGGTCATAAAGATGCCCCTTGAATCCAAGCAGGGAAAAAGCAGGGAGCACTCCCTTTTGGTAACCAGAGAAGACTGTCTGACATGGGGGACACTTGGGTTGTAGGAGCATCTCTATGCAAAGCACCTCAACTAGGCAGCCAAGGGCCAGCCCCTTCTTTTCCTGGGCATCTGTGAGAGGGGCTGTGATGAGCCACCCCTAGCCTACCCCCAGAGCCTGGACCCCTGGCTTGTGGCCAAATGCTCTGCTGTGACTGAGGAGCCTCAGAGCCTTGGCCCCAAACCTCTGCTCTGAGGACCCCCAAAGGAGGCCCGCCTGCTGTGTTCTCTCCCCTGTGACCTCCCCCTGTGGACAAGCCCTGTGGTCTCCCCTACCCATGGACAAGCCCCATGAAAGTCACCCCCTGTGGATCTAACCCAATTCTCCTGGTTGCCTCCAGTGGACCTGACCCATGGTCTTCCCCATGGACGTGCCTGACCCAGGTCTCTTCCAGTGAGCCTGCCTCGTGGCCTGGCCCCGTGGTCTGCTCTCTCCATGGTCCTGGTCAGGGACAGCTTAACTGACAAGCAGGTACACACAAGCTCACAGTAAGCAAGGTAACCAGTAGCCACATGGAGATTTCTAACTGGATACTGAGGTCATCTGTGGACTCGACTTTTAAAAGCAGGGGCTGTCGCAGCTGTGAGAGGGGATACAATGCCGAGATTCAGACACAGCCTGAGAAAAAGAGTCGTGCAGATCAAGAACTCTGTTAGAAGACTAGACCTGATGGTCTGACAACCCAGAGGATCCCCTGAGAACAGGGCCCCTAGACTTGCTGCTAGCCCAGAGCTGAAACCAGGGCTGAAGCCAACCCTTCAGACAAAGACTGGACTAGACTATGGGACACAGGTGGGGTGTGTACTTTGTAGTTTAATATCTACAAAGCCATCCTATTAGTTTCTTTGTAAAAGGGAGAGTAGGGGACAAGTGTCAGCTGAGGGGACACTGGAAGTAAAGAGCGGAAAGGAAGAGTAGTGCACTGTCTCAGGGTGAGGAGAACAGACAGAGCTGCAGAGAGGCCACTGCTCAGGGTTTTGTATGGAAAACTGACTTGAATTATAAACTTTCAATTAACTACAATAAAAACATAAAAAAGGAAAGAATGAGCTGTCTTAGGTGTTGGTTGCAGAACAGCCGGGTGCCCTCTGTGCCCTTTCCCCTCCCCCCAAGAGCCCCTTGGATGGCCAAGGCAGCAGGTGTCTGGGGGGACTGATCCCTCTGTGTCCCATCAGCCCCCATGTGAGTGTGAAGTTATGACAGAGAGGTGGGTTGTATGGCAAACATGGCCTTGGGTGGCCAGCCTGGCCTCCCTTGTCCGACTAGGCCCCCGAGAAGCCCTCTGCAGAAATTCTGGGGCCCCCTACTCCTTTCGGGTGACACAGAAAGGGGCTGAAGGCACAAAACAAAGGGGCCTCAAGCCAGGCTCAGTGAATCCTGGATCCGCACCACGCATGGCAAAAACGGCATTCCCAGGATCTGAGCACCAACCAGCGGAAACTGAGGCCAGAGCCCTTGTGTCTTTGTGTAGGACACACTTCATGTACCATGAGATGGGTCAGCCACCTCTCAGTATCTTCTGGTGGCTCTGATGGTGACCGTGTCCCCCACCCCCCTCCACTGCCCCCGTCCATCAGTGGCTCTGAACGCACGAATGTCCATCGGCTGCAGCTCACGGCGCCTCCGTGCGTGGCCGAGCAGACTTGTACTTCCCAAGGTTCTCACTGGCTGACTTTTCAGCAGTCGATCACCAGGCCTTTCTTCTGAGGCCCTGCTGGGGGGACTTGAATCTTCAACCTTTGGGGCAGCCGCCAGCAAGTTAACTGTTTGGATCACCCACGGACGCCCAAGCAAACACATGATCCAAACAGAATTGGCTTGTTCTCACGTCCTCTGACTGAGTGCTGTCTCCCAAAGACCACTGCTCTTGAGCCCCCTTCCCGAATAGAAACCGCCCCCCCGAGTGCGCAGCCAGGGCCTCTACTTTCCAGACCTCTTAAAGTCGTCAGAGCTCTCATCACCACCCAGTTATAACGATGCTTTGAACCATGTGGCTTCGTCTGCACGCCCTGCAAGAATAAGTTGTTGCTTTTGTTGGCTGCTGGTGTTTTTAGGGTCACTGATTTTGTCAAATTTTCTGCTGCTTGAGCTACAATATTGTGGTCATTAGTATTCACAAATGTACATCTGTAACTTTTTTGAGAATGAAGTAGTAATTAAAGGAGTCATATTAGAGAATTAGGAGTAGTATTAGTACAAAAACATTCTGCAGGGTTCTGTATGATCTGGTCGCGGAGGAGGTCCATGGGGCGGAGATACCAACCCTAGGGACGCCGCTGCCCTTGCTTGCCCATCTTGTGCCGGGGGGCAGGGGTGGCCGCAGACCCTAGCCTCACTTTCAGGATGTGAACTGAGGGGGGCTGGCTGCACAGCTGGGGCTCCAGGCTCTGGTCCCGGCTGCTGAGGTCCAGTCTCACTCTCCCCAGAGGCTCTGTTCCGCCCCAGCGTCCCACGCTCTGAGGTGGGCAGCCCTCCTTGGGCCAGGGCCAGGTCTTTCCCCCCCGTGCCCAGCCCCTCCTGGCATCTATGCCTCCTGGGGTCCAGGCAGCGGGGGTCTGCAGGGAATGGTCACGGCTGACTGCCACAGAGAAGCCTTCCAGCTCATTACGCAGGCCATCCGGATGGACAGGCTGAAAAAGAAGGCAGAGAAAGACGTTGTGTTAGGACTCAGGTCGGGGGTGGAAGGGGGGCTGAGAGCTTTGTGTCTGACCTGATTTCCTTTCGGGTAACACTGTAACGGACAAACTGCAAATCTGTTGCCATAACAAAAACAGCTGCAAACGTCCACTATTAAGCACCTGCTTTGGGAGTTCCAGGAAACCCTGGAGACACAGCGATGGAGAGTTAAGTCTGCTAACGAGAAGGTCCGCAATTCGAATCCACCACGCCCTCCTTGGCAACTCTATGGGGCAGTTAATTCTGCTCTGTCCTAAAGGGTCACTGTGAGTTGGAATCGACTCAATGGCAGTGGGTTTTTGGATATGTGAGTTCTGGAAACCCCAGTGGTATCATGGCTAAGTTCTATGGCTGCTAACCAAAAAGCTGGCACTTTGAATCCACCAGGTGCTCTTTGGAAACTCCACGGGACAGTTCTGCTCTGTAGAATTCAGTCACTAAGAGTCAGAATCAACTGGAAGGTAATGGGTTTGGTTTTTATGTGCATTCCTGGATGATACAAACAGTAAAAGCGCTTGACTGCTTAAACTAAAAGTCTACAGGTTCGAGTCCACCCAGAAGTGCCACAGAAGAAAGGGCTGGTGATCCACTGAAAGCATCAGCCCCTGAAAACCCTGTGGGGCACAGCTCTACTCTGACATGCATGGGGTGGCCTGGAGTCACAGCTGGCAGCACCTAGTCACAGTGTGCAGATGCCATGCGAGACACCACGCCCAACACTGCATCCCATGGAATCTTACAGAACCTTCTTGATAACCCAATGAAGCAGAGACTCTGGAAGCTTCCACACTCTCCACAAGGTCCTTGAGGACCCCCACCAGCTGAGATAAGAACCAATTCATTTCTTTTTGGCTGAAATTCGGATGTCAAAGACCAAACCACTTGCCTAGCACTTCCTGCTCCAGTCTCCCACCCACTCCTGACACTGCAGAGGTCAGGGAGGGGGCTGGGGGGAGCCTTCCCTGTTAAATATTATTGGCTTCTTGGCCTGGGTTGCTGCTCGGTCCCCAAGAGTTCGATCTGATAATGCCCTGAGAGTTATTGCATAATAAACGCTCTGTAATTGTCCTGAGTCTGGTACAGACAATAAACCACCCCCAGGAATGTCTCTCTCATCACTTTACCAAGGAGCCAGCAGGTTCCAAGAGTGTCACCAGCTGGGATCTGGGGCCCAACCTGAATGGCCGCAGCTTGCTGGGTCATGAGACCACAGTGCCCTCTCCAGGTCAGTGCAAGGTAGCCTTTCAGCTCTTGGGGGTTAATGACTCCATGTGGGTCACTGGGGCCTGGCTTATCGAACTGGGGCACCTTTTTCTGGAGATGCTGTTCTCCCGGCAATCCACGCAGATGCCGGCCATAAACAGCGGCCTTCGTGTACCCACAATTGCTGTCCTATGGTCTGAAAATCACTGACCCGGCGTGTTTATTTATTGGGAGTGCTTCCAGTGCACTCCCCGTTGCCCCCGAGATCACTGACTTTCCTTTGTAATCTCCCTTTGGGACAGAAAGGAAACGAAGAGTAAACTGTCCTATCACGTAAAGCTAGGGTTACTTGCGGGCAATGCCAGGTCACTCAAGTCAAGCTTGTATGCACAGCAACCCTGCCAGAGCTGGCCAAGGGCACCTAGCCTCCCAGGGGCACACGTGTGTCTGTGTGTGTGTGAGAGAGAGAGTGTGTGTGAGCATGAGCTCAGCCTGCTCAGAAGCAAAGGACCAGGGTCCCCCCAGGGATCTGCAGGAGGCGTCCGAGTCCCACAGACAACACCGCCCACGCCACCCTCTCACCTGCGCTGACTCGGGGGTCTCCAGAACCCACAGCATCCACACGTAATTGCCAAGAATGACCTCAGGACACTTTGTGCAAAGTCAGGTGTGTCCCCATGTCCTGACTTCCTCCTGATTCTGGAATGCTTGAACACAGCTGCACCGCCTCTGCTTACGTGTGTCTCAGTTTCCCCCTTGGTCAAACGGGAGACAGTAAGAACACTATTTTAGTCGTTTGGTGCTGCTTTAACAGAGATACTACAAGTGCCTGGCTTTAAAAAGAGATTTGATTTTGGCACAGTCCAGTCAACTACAAATCCACATTCAACGTGAGAGATGATCCCAGTCCGGTGGGCTGAGTGCAAATTCAATATGACAGCGTCCTGGTGCGGGAACCTCTGGTCCCAAGGATGTGCTCTGCTCTCAGGGCTGCTCTCTGGGTGGTACGAGGTTCCCAAGTCTCAGCCTGCCTCCCTTTGCTACATACCCCAAGAGGCCGTCCCAAGCCACAGTACAGTCGCACACAGACAGTCCTGCCCACCGACCCAACTGCTGCCCATCCACCCTCATTAACATCACAGAGGCGGGAATTCCAACAAGCAGGAACATCACACAATGCCAGGAGCCTTGACCTAGCCCAACTGCTACACAGATTTTTGGAGGAACACAATTCAGTCTGTGACAAACACCTGCTTTCTAAATGTGGCCAGAGGACTAAATCAACCAAATGTCCCCAGCTCAGGCCAAGAGGCAGCAAGCCCACGGCATGTGGTTAGTGACCGACAGGCTACAGGTGAATGCCACTGTGATCATTACTGAGATTATGGCTATTTGGAGGCCGGCCCTGCTGTTAACACCCTCAGCTACTAACCAAAAGGTCACAGGTTTAAGTTCACCAGAGGATCCTCAAAAGAAAGACCTGGTGAACTACTTTTGAAAACTCAGTCACTAAAACCCTGTGGAATGCAACTGGGACACACCTGGGTCACCATGAGTGGGAACCCACTGAACAGCAAGGGTTTTGTTCTTGGGTTTGCTGTTGAACAGTGGCCGCACCCGGTGTGCATGCGGTATCTGCATGGTAGGCATGGCTGGTCCCATAACACATGGAAATCCCAACAGCACAGTGGCCAAGAGCTACGGCTGGAACCCAAAGGTAGCCGGTTCGAATCCACCAGGTGCCCCTTGGAAATCTATGGAGCCGTTCTACCCTGCCCAATAGGGTCACTCCGAGTCAGAAGCAACTCAACAGTAATAGGTTTGCTTTTTGCACATAGTCTTCTAGCTGACTTGTAAGAAATACACACTGTGTATGGAGAAGTGGTGTGTGAACGAATCAGGCAAGTGTGTTTGGCAACAGTGTAGCCAGCACCTGCCTGCCTGAGGTGTCCACGGGAGGCGCCCACGGTGAACACACCAGGCTGCTCACGGCAAGATGGCAGGATGGGATCCACCCAGGGGAGCCTCAGGAGAAAGGTCTGGTGATCTGCTTCGGACAGATCAGCCACTGAAAACTGCAGAACTCCGGTCTTCTCTGGCATCACCGTCAGTCAGCGTCAACTGGACCACAGCGGGTTTTGTTTTGATTTTTTCTTTACTTTTACTGATGACTAATACAAAGCTTTAGGGTCCCAGAAGCTCGGAATGAGTTAAAGGAATTGGATGTGTGAATTTCAGAGAGACTGGAGAAGATGCTGTTTTTAGTTAGTACCTTAGTCAGGATTCCCCAGAGAGACAGAATCAGTGATATATAAGAGGACTGCCAATTAAGTTCATGATCTCATCCTAGAATTGCTATGTCCCTCATTGCTGAATGTCCCTAGAGTCTCCTTCAAAATATTCCCCGTGGGAAGCTACACACCAATGCCAGTTCCTAGTCCCCCTTCAAAGCAATTGTGGAACTCTTCTCCTCGAATGGCCGTCAGAGCTGTTGTCATATTACCCTTGATGTCCTGAATGTCATCCAAATGTCTTCCTTTCAACATTTCCTTTATCTTCAGGTAAAGAAAAAAGTCACCGGGGGCCAGATCAGGTGAGGAGGGAGGGTGTTCCAGTACAATTACTTGTTTACTGGCTAAAAACTCCCTCACAGACAACTAGACAATTGAGTTCACAAGCTTGCCACTGTGCCATGGTGCACAATGGCCATTCCAGAAAGAGTTCCCAAATTGCTTTGAAGGGTGGACTAGGCACTGGGTTGGTGCATATCTTCCCAAGGGGAGGACTTCGAAGCGGACCACAGTGATAGTCAGCAGTGAGGTGTGTAGCACTTGGAACAATAAAGTTTGTGGACTTAGTTGTCAGGCCTCGTATAGTAGAGAGAGAAAATAGATAGTTGGGTAGACAGACAGGTCGGTAGGTGCTTAGGTAGAGAGACAGAGAGACAGGTAGGGAGGTAGGTGGGGGGTGGGTAGGTGGGTAGAGAGACTGATGGGTGGGTAGATAGGTACGAGGTGGGTATGTGGTTGGGTGGGTAGGTGTGTAGATAGGAAGAGAGAGAAGGGCCCTGGTGGCTCACGGCAGAAGTCTTGCCTCCCAGGTGGGAGATCCAGGCTCAGTCCATGGCCAGCACACATCACGTGCAGCCATCAGCGCATGTCTGTGGCAGCGTGGAGAGGGGGGACAGGTGTCAGCAGAACATCCAGACCAAGATGAGCTATGGACAAAGACCTGGTGACCTGCTTCTGAAAATAAGCCAGCAACAACCCTGTGGAGCACAGTGGTCAGGTCCCCAGCTGGTCGTGGGGATGGCACGGGACCAGGCAGCATTTGGTTCCATGGGGCAGGGGGCCACCTTGAGCCAGGGGCAGACCCAGGAGCACTTCACAACAGCGGGAGAACACGCACAGTCACACGGGTGGCCCCCGCTTCATCTCTATCCGCCAGGTCCGTCCCCTCTTCAGACAAGATCACGGGAAGGAAGAGTATGCAATTTCCCCACCCTCTGAACTCCAACCAGCCTTTGTCATCCTGCCTGGGTCCTTGTCACCACCACTCCCTCTCATCTCCAGGCAGGTGGCAATAACCACAAGAATGCCGGAGTGGCCCCTGAGAGCTGAATAAGACCAGAGAGTAGCTGCCAACCCCTGCGAGAGTGGATAAGCTCCCAGGCATCCGGCCAGGGTCAGTGACCAGCAGGCTGCGGCCTGGCCACTGCTGAGGTGCTTGCGGGCCACTGCTGAGTCACAGAACAAGACATTCCTCAGCCACACTCCCGGGCATTGCTCTTCTCCGGGGCTGGCTTCCCAGCGTCTGCCTGTGGGGCTAACAGGTCAGCTGCAAGTCACATCTCTGGGTGACCCAGACTTGAGGGCTTCCACACATGCCCAGCTTACCACCAGTGCTCGAAAACGGGGGATTTAAAGTGTTTTTGAATACAAGGGCTGCCAAGTAAGTTCATGAACTCGTCCTAGAAAAAATGTTGCATCCCTCACTGCTGACAGTCACTACAGACACCTTCAAAGTCCTCCCCTGGGGAAGCTGTGCACCAATGCCAGCACCTAGTCCCCCCTTCAAAGCAATTTTGGACCTCTTACTGGAATGGCCATCAGAGCGGTCGTGGTATGACCTTGGTGTCCTGAATGTCATCAAAATGTCTTCTTTTCACCATTTCCCTTACCTTTGGGTAAAGGAAAATGTCATTGGGGGCCAGATCTGGTGAGCAAGGAAGGTGTTCCAATACAGTTATTTGTTTACTGGCTAGAAACTTCCTAACAGACAAGTAGACAGTTAGGTTTGCAAACTTGCCATTGGGCCATGGTGCGCAATGGCCCTTCCAGAAAGAGTTCTAGAATTGCTTGAAGGGTGGACTAGGCACTGGCATCGGTGGATAGCTTCCCAAGAGGAGTCCTTTGATCATAGTGACATTCAGCAAGGAGGTGTGCAGCACTTAGGGCAATTAAGTTCGTGGACTTAACTGTCAAACCTGGTATGAAACAAGTCAACAGCCACTTTTAACCTATGAGCTTGTTTTAAAAAAAGAATGAGCAGCCCCTGAGGTTGCCCCAACTCCTGGTGACCCTGTGTGTGTCCGAGTAGAATGTGCTCCCCAGGTTTTCAGTGACTGATTTTTTAAAAGTGCTTTACCAGGCCTTTCTACCTCCAGGTCACCTCCTAACCTTCTGTCATCATATGAACTGTTCACACCAGGAACCCCCTTGTCTTGTCCGATCCCAAACAGCAAACCAGTTACCAGCAAGTCAGTTCCAACTCACAGTGATCCCATCTGTCACAGAGTGGTGCTGACCCATTGGGTTTTAGGAATTCTAATGTTTCAGGGGACCCCCTGGTGTCCTAGTAACAGCTACGGCTGCTAACCAAAAAGTCGGCAGTTCCTTTAGGGTCCCTATGAGTTGGAATCGACTGACAGTGACAGGGTTTTGTTTTGAATGTTTAGGCCCCCTCCATCCACCAGTCTGTTGTGCTGTGGGGGCTGGCATGTCACCGTGATGCTGGGAGCCATGCCACCGGTATTGAGATACTGGCCACGGCCCACAGGTTTCAGCTGAGCTCCCAGACTAAGACAGACTAGGAAGAAGAACCCGGCAGCATTTGACCGTGTGGATCATAACAAATTATGTGTCATTTGGCAATGAGCGTAAATCCCAGAATGCCTTGCTGTGCTCACAAGGAACCTGGTACAGAGACCAAGAGGAAGCCCTTTGAGTAGAGCGAGGGGACACTGCACACTTTACAGTCACGAAAACGTGTGTCAGCGTCGTATCCCTTCACCGTATCTATTCGGTCTGCATGCCAAGCCAAGAATCCAAGACGCTGGACTGGGTGAAGAAGAATGAGGCACCAACACTGGAGGAAGAGTTATCAACAACCCGGGTTGTTCAGAGAACACAGCCTTGCTTGCTGGAAGTGAAGAGGACTTGAAACACTTACTGAGGAAGATCAAAGACCACAACCTGCGGTAAGGATTATATCACAATGTCAAGAAAACAAAAATCCTCACACCTGGGTCAATGAGCAGCATCATGATAAACGGAAAAACGACCCAAGTTGTCAAGGACTTCATTTCACTTGATTTCACAATCAACGCCCGGGGAAGCAGCCGTCAAGAAATCAGAGGACAGATTGCCTCAGGCAAATCTGCTGCAAAAGGTGTCACCTTGAAAATTAAGGTTCACCTGACCCAAGCCACGGTATTTTCAATTGCATCGTATGTGTGTGAAAGCCGGACGATGCATAAGGAAGACAGAAGAACTGATGCCTTTGACTTGTGATGATGGAAAAGAGTGCTGATTGGCCTGCGGACCGCCGAAAGAACCGACAGATCTGTTCTGGAAGAAGTCCGACCCGAGCGCTCCTTGGAAGCCGGGATGGCGAGACTACATCTTACAGACTTTGGACATGTGGTCAGGAGGGATCCGTCCCTGCAGAAGGCCATCATGCTTAAGCAGAGGGTCACAGAGAGAAAGGAAGACCCTCAGTGGGACGGGAGGACGCAGAGGCCACAACTTGGGACGCAGCGGCCCAAGTGGAGCGAGGAGCGGGGGTGGGCGCAGCACCGGGCGCTGATTGGTTCTGCTGCACACAGGGTGCCTGTGAGTGGGAACCACCTGGATGGCACCTAACAACAGTGTTTGAAGAAGCAGATTGCTCGGTCTCCCTCCCACAGAGCCACTGGGTGGGCTCAAGCAGACCGAGCTGTCGTGGGAGCAGCAGGGCCCCCTGGGCTCCGAGCCTCTTTGAGACGGTTTCTTTATTTGCCACCAAAACCCCCAAGTGAACAAAAATCCCCTGGGCCCCCACGCCTTTTGTTCTTTTTTTTCTTATTAAACTTCGCTTTAATGGGTCTCAAAATTCTGTGACAGGTTCTCGATCAAGCTGTTTCCATTTAAAAAGCATTGATTTTAAAAACTAATAGCTTAGAACAGGCACACACCAAAAGAAACCAGTGGTCCGGAAAACATTCCTTTCCTTTGGAGGGTGTTATGATGCTCGGCTACCATTTACCAGCTAAAAAACTAGCTCACTGCTGTTGACTTGCTTCCAGCTCACAGCGACCCTACAGGACAGAGTGGAACTGCCCCACAGTTTCCAAGGAGTGCCTGGCAGATTTGAACTGCCGACCTTCTGGGCAGCAGCTACGGTACTTCACCGCTGTGGCATCTGGGTTTCCGCGGCTATCAACAGCCAATCTTTTTCCAGGAAACTGAAACGGCCAACAGAGACCAGCAGCTCTGAGACCATTCTCCCTCCACTGTTGACGACTGGGGTGACAGGTATTGTGGGTAGCATTTCTTTTCCTTTCTGAGCTTTCTGGGCAGGCTCAGTGACCTTACCAGCTCCTGCAGCCTCTCTGTCCACTGCCTTGATGATACTCATGACAACGGTCTGTCGCATATGCAGAACAACCCAGAGGAGCAGAGTTCGAGAACCTAGCCAACCTAGCGAGCTCCCAGCAGCTCTTGGCCTGGCCAGCTCCCTCCCAGGCTCTTGGACACCCAGGTCTGCCCTCGAGGGGAATGGGCTGGCCCAGGAAGCCCTGGCCCCTGGTCCCTTATCTCCAGCGAGCCCTGCCCGCCATCGGCTCTGGCCCCTGGCAGTACATTTGAGGGGCCAGCAGGGTGTGGGCTTATCTGGTTGTAAAGGCCTATGTTATCTGCCTCTCACTGCCAGTCACTGCTTTATGCTTTTATGACGGTACTTGACTTGCCCTCAGGAGTGGGGGTGGCTTGGTTTCTTCCTTGTTAAGAACGGGCCAAGTGCCAGGCCTGGCCCAGCTGCCCGGTGGGAACCCTGGGGGGCGATTGGATGGGACTAGTACAGGGTTACAGCTCTTTATTGAGAAGCAAAGCCTCCACCTGGGGCTTTTGCCAGGGAGGTGCCAGGAGGAGGAGAAGCTGGGAGAACCGGGCCCCATCTCTTTCTTTGTGCCCCTTATGGAAACCCTGGTGGCCTAGTGGTTCGGTGCGAAGTCTGCTAACCAAAAGATGAGCAGTTCAAATCTGCCAGGCGCTCCTTTGGAACTCTATGCCAAAAGCCAAGTGCCGTCAATTGGAACTCTATGGGGCAGCTGTAATCTGTTTATAGGCTCGTGATAGGTCAGAACCAATTTGATGGCAGTACGTTTGGTTTGGGTTGGGTTTTTTCTGTCTCCTAGGAAACCCTGGTGGAGTAGTAGCTAAGTGCTATAGCTGCTACAAGGTGAGCAGTTTGAATCTGCCAGGCTCTCCTTGGAAATTCCGTGGGGCAGTTCTGCTCTGTCACATAGGGTTGCTGGGAGTCAGAATCCTCTTAGTGGCAGTGGGTTTTGTTGGGGGTTTCGTTTACCCTCCTGCCCTATTCTGGAGCTTGACTCAGCTGTCTGGCCTGAGATGATGGGAGAACCCTGGACATGGAATCAGAAAGCCTTGACCAGCCTTGGGCCTGCCTCCTGTCTGTCAAAGGCACACACCACCTTCCAGCCAGACAGGAGACAAGCCCACAGGGTGAATCCCACTGCCCAGAGGAACGTGCTCCTTAAGACAAGTAACTGTGCCAGATCAGAAGGGCAGTCTGAGCCCCAAGGCAAGGTTGAGAGCTCAGGAAAGGGCAGAAAACCCAGACAAAAGGAAACAGGGAACCCAGGGTGGAAACAGGGAGAGTGCTGATGCAGTGTGGGAAACCCAACCGAACGTGTGGAACACTTTACACAAACTACAGAACGGGACTGTAACTTGCCCTGCCAGGGTTCACCTAACGTACGGCAAAACAAAGCAACGTAAGGCAGTGGTTCTTCAGGGCTTGAACTCTCACCTTCCACGCAGGAGATCCAGGTTCAATTCCTGGCTGGTGCCCCTGATGCGCAGCCCCCAGTTGCCTGACACTGAAAGTTGGCATGTTGCTTGGATGCTAACCAGGCTTCAGCCGAGCTTCTAGACTAAAAGACTAGGGAAAAGGCCTGGGGATCGGCCCCTGAAAATCAGACGATGAAAGCCCTGTGGATCATAGCAATCCCATCTGTACCCAATCAAGGGAATGGTGCCCATCCAGGCAGTGCCTGGGGGTGCCTCGAATCGGAGGGTGACTTGATGGGCTGAACAGCAGCAATGATAGAAGGAACATAAGCTGAGCCCCGTCCTCACCTCACAGAGTGGCTGTAGGGAACCCAGGACAGGGAGCATCCAGGGTCCGGTAAACCAGTAGGTGTGGTTCAGTACACACACCATTGTTCACAGAAGGTTCTAGAAGCTTGATTCCTGACCTCTTCCTCCCAGGATACATATGAAGACTGCCAGTAAAGTTCACAAACTTTTCCTAGAAAAAACATTACATGCCTCATTGCTGAATATCACTTCCGTCACCTTTCCAGTACCCTCCTTGGGAAGCCACGCACCAAGCCCAGCACCTAGTCCACCCTTCAAAGTAATTTTCTGAAATGGCCATTAAAGCTGTCGTCGTATTACCCTTTATTTCCTGAATGTCATCAAAACGTCTTGCCTTCAATATTTCCTTTAGTTCAGATAAATAAAAAAGTCATTGGGGGCCAGATCAGGTGAGCAGGGAGGGTATTCGAATACATTTATTTGTTTTACTGGCTAAAAACTCCCTCACAGACAACTGGACAATTAAGTTCACGAACTTGCCACTGGACACAGTGGCCATTCCAGAAAGGGTTCCAAAATTACTTTGAAGTGTCGACTAGACACTGACTTTGGTGCACAGTTTCCCAAGGGGAGTCCTTCACAGGTTACACACAGTGACATTCATCAATAAGTTAGGTAGTCCTTAGAACAATTAAGTTTGAGGACTTAATTGCCAGACCTCATACACTTTAAAGCAGGCAGGCCGGGAGCCAGAGATGCCTGTTCGGGCTGGTTTCTCCCTCCAGTCCCCTATAGATAGCTGAAGCCTCACCTCCTCCTAATAAATAAAAATAAAAAAGCAAACCTGTGGCCACTGAGTTGATTCCAACTCACATCGACCCTATAGGACACTGTAGAACTGCCCCATAGGCTTTCCAAGGAACAGCTGGTGGATTCCACCTGCCGACCCCTTGGTTGGCCGCTGAGCTCTTAGCTGCTGTGCCACTGGGGCCCTCCCCTTCTCCCAGGCCCCTTCACTCTTGTTTCCGTCTCCTGTCCCCTGAGAGCAGGGCCTGTAACAGAGCTTGGGGGCTTTTCTCCATCTGTCAGCTCAGCACCTCACAGAAACCAGTCGGGGTTCGGGAGCCCCTCTGGCCCAGTGGTCAAGAGCTAGGCTGCTGACCAAAAGGCCAGCAGTTCAAATCCACCCCTCACTCCTTGGAAACCCAGTGGGGAAGTTCTGCTCTGTCCTGTGGGATTGCCATGAGTCAGAACTAAGTCAACGACAAAGGGTTTGGTCTTAACAGCTTTCTGGGGGCCGAAAGCCTGGGTTGGAGTCCTGCCCCACCGTTAGTGCTGTGTGGCCCCAGGCCAGTCACTGGCCCTCTCTGAGCTACAGTTTCCTCGTCTTCAAAAGGGAGGGAATAAGGGTGCTGCAGTGATCAGATACAGTGATTCAGTGGACAGCACAGGGCACCCTTTCTGCGCTGGCCTGAGTTCTAATGGGTTGGGGCCCAGCAGGGACCAAAGCACATACTGTCCGTGGCACGTGGGAGCCCACACCCCAGTGGGTATAAATCGATGAGAATCATGTAAATGGGCCATTGTACGGCGAGCACACTCAAGAGGAGATCAGCAGGGAGTGGGAGGGGGTGCCCACGATGGGGGCCAGGGAGGCTTCAGAGGACCGGTGAATCTGAGTCAGGAACCCGAGGAGCTAGGAGACTGGAGGTCTCAGGGACGGGCAGTCCAGTCAGTGGTCACAGCTGTGCAAAGGCCCTGGGGTAGGGGCAGGCCTTGTGGGCACAGAGAAAGGAAGGGAAACAGAGGGGCTGCAACAGGGGGCAATGAGTGAGGCTTAGGCTCCCAGGGGCTGGGCCCGGGGGACTGTGAGCTTAGTGGGCTGGGTCTGCCTTCCTCTTGCTGCTGTGTAGAGGGACAGGAGGACAGGCTGAGCGGGGACACAGAAGAGGTCCTTATGGTCATCTGGCCCCAGGTGGGTGGCACTGGGATCAGAGGTATCAGAAAAGGAACCAGAGACTGCAGACCCTCCCGTCCACCCACCCCTCGTACCAACCACTGAGCTTCCTGGCCGAGGTCTTAAGAGTGGCAGGTGTCCCTATCTGGTTCCCGACCCCATCCTGCCTAGCAGGCACCAGCAGAATCCAGGGCTGCGGGAAAGGCCTGGCTGCCCAGGCCAGAAGACAGCGCTTCCTGTCAGCCTGGCCTGCTCCTATCTGGCTGCTCCCGGTCAGGCCGAGTCACCTGAGAGCTGAATGCTCCAGTGAGGCTTTTAAGGAGTCAGCACCAGACCCGCATGTGAGGCCTCTCCCTGCTGGAAATCCCTCCCTGCTGCAGCAGCGCACGGGACCCCAGCTGCTCGGAGGGGCACCCGGGCCCAGGACCCCTTCCACAATGCTTGGCCCACTGCTCACTCCCACCCTTCAGCCAAAGTGAGCTCTGGGTCCCTCTCATCCTTCAGGGAGCTCACTGTACCTCTCTTCTCAGGCACCCCCTCCACCCTCATTTGCTCTGGCTTGCCTCCCTCATCCTTCCAGTCTCAGCATGGATAAGTAATCAGAGAGGTTAGGTAACTTGCCCTGGGTCACACAGCCCAGCCCAGCCCCGAGCAGTCCACTCCAGGGTTTCCTGGCTCAACCCTCCCTCTCATCACTTCCCCTAGTCCCTGGACCTGGGGGGTCAGCAAGGGGGAACAGGCGAGGAGAGAGAGAGGAAGCATAGTGCCAGGGGCCTCTGTGGGTAAGCCTGGAGGTGAGGCAGGGCTGGAAAGAGGCGTGTGGCTCTGTGAGCCACAGCTGCTGGCATCAAGGACTTTGCCACAGGCCTGGACTTTCCTGCAGTGTGCCTGTGGCCCCAGAGGCCTGGCTCAGCCCCCCAGGATCTCCCCTCAATCCCCCGGAGGCCTGGCTCTGCCCCCAAGAGACTTGGCTCAGCCCCCAGAGTCCCAGCTTAGCTCCCCAGATCCCCTCTCAGCCTGCCCGGAGACCTGGTTCGGTCCTCCCAGAGGCCTTGCTCAGCCTCCCACCATCCCTCTTTAGTTCCCCAGAGGGCTGGCCCAGCCCCCAGGACCACCCCCAGTCCCCCAGAGGGCTGGCTCACCCCCTCAGAATACCCCTCAGTCCCCCAGAGTCCTCCCACTCAGCCCCCAAGTATCCCCCATCAGCCCCCCAGAGGCCCAGCTCAGCTCTTAGCCATGTTTTTGACCCAAGCAACCATCTGGCTCCCAGATGGGCCCTGCTTCCACTGCAGGGAGGCCCAGTCATGCCTTTTGGGATGAGAACCCCACAGCTGAGGGTCACTGAGCTTGAAAGGAACACTGTAACCCACCTGGGATGTCCACAGAGCCCCCAGGATCCCACCCCAACCTCTTGTTTCCTGACAGGAGGTGGACAGAGCAGGCGTTCCTGTTTCCCTTGTGCAGATAAGAAGACTGAGGATCAGAGAAGTCTGGACTTGGGAGATACCTGGGCCACATAGGTGGAACCCGGCCCAGTCCGGACTGGACCCCAGGCCTTCTGAGCCTTGTTCTAGCCCCTCCCCACTGCCCTACCCCCTCGTGGCACCCATGCTGGGGGCTGCTATTGTTGTCCACTGCTTCCTGGTTTGGGCCCAGGCCAGCCTCAGGGCTTCTTCTGTGTCCTGGGGATGGCCAGGGGTCTCAGCAGACCTGATGTCCAGAAAGTGCAACAGAAGTCCCTTTCCCCCAAGCCCCCAAGCCCCACGTCTCCTGCCTGAAGCATCTCAGAGTGGTGAGCAGGGCTGCTACCTCTGAGTCTCTAGGCCCAGCCTGCAGTGGGGGCAGGTCCTCAGCTGGGTAGAGGGCGTCAAGGATCGAGGAGGCACTCCCCACCCTGCGTGTCTGCAGAGGCCGCTAGGCAACTTCCAAAGGCCAGACGCCCTTGGCTTTGAGCCTTGTCCTGTGAGGAGGGAGGCCAGGAGGGCTGGCCTGTCCCCAGGCAGATGTCGCCCCCTGGAGGAGCCGTGGTGTTATGACTCCAGCTGCATTTCTGGCCCGGGGTCAGCTCTGTCCAGCAGGGCTGTCGGGGAGGCAGGCCATCCCCCAAGACCCCAGCAAGCCTGGGTGCAAAGCTGTCGCCTCCTTCCTGGGGTCGGAGGTTGTTGATCAGCCATGGCCTTAGAGATCTCCAAGACTCTGAAGGGCATCCCCAGGCCGACCCACTCACTGTTCCCTAGAAGTCATGGAGAGGTGGTGCTACCAAGGGGTCGGAGCGGCCCCTCCCCAGAGCCACCTCCTTGCAGACCGGGGTCCAGCCCCCAACAGAATTACTCTAGGACCAGTCCTCCCCAGGTGCATGGCTAGCAGGCTAGGCTCACATCGTACGGCCAGCACAGTCGGAATGGAAACTGGGTTCCTATCCAGGCCCGGACTCACCCAGGCTCATCCTTCTGGGACCGGGTACTCTGGTGTGACAGGGAAACCCAGATAGACAGGCCCTTTAGGAAGCACTCTAGGGGAACACCAGCTCCCCAGAAGGGGTGGCTGTGACAACACTGGATACTGATGTGGCCACAGTCACTAGCCTCTAGCTCCTTTTCCAGAAACTTCTGGAAGCAGGAGAAAACACCGAATGCAGCCAGCTTTGCAGCATGGCTGTGAGCAGCACTGAACAAATCAAAGGTGGGAACCGACGGAGCTCAGGGCCCTTTAGGGGTTAACCCATGGCACACCCAGGTACTGGTGGCTGGTAGTCACACAGGGGCGTGCTGGTGAGATGTCGGCGAGAACCCAGCATTCTATAGTCTGCAGGAATCCTCTGGCCACTCTCATGCACACCTGGGAGGCAGGGCTTGTTGGGGCTCCATTTTACAGATGGGAAAACTGAGGCTTGGGGCTCAAGAAAGGAAAGTAAGACCTGAAGGCTACATTCCGCTGAACTCCAAGGCCTTGGGTGCTGCTGGGTGGGGTGAGAGAGAGGCTGGTGCCCAGGAGAGCCCAAAGAAAACTCCAGGCCCTTCTCTTTCCTTCCATCAAGGCCAATGGGCCCTTATCTAGTGAGATCTTATCTGCATGTCCTTGCCTCTTCTCAGGAGCTGTCCCCTGGAGGTACAGGGAGGCCCGGCAGACCATGAAGGGTGCCAGGATTGGCCCAGGAGAGGGGGCAGGGTGAGGCTGCCTGCCTTGGGTCCCTGTCTTTGCCCACCTCTCCCCCTTCCACCCCAGAATTGCTTCTCAAAGACACCTTTCCCCCTTGTCAGTTGTCCACTCTCCACAGCAATGAAAACAGACAGCTAGCAGTTAAATAGGAAGTCAGAAAGAGAAAGCAGGAGTTGGGAGGGTTGGGGGGACAGGGGAAGCACTCTCCAGGGCATGAGGGAGCATACTTCAGCCTGGGGTTGTACATACGCCTTCTGAGCTCCCTAGCAGCCAAAGTGAAAGGGAGAGAAGACAGAAATGGTATAGAAAACCGATAGGGGTAGCTAGACTATTCCCCAAAAGTTATCTGGCTCATTCTTGCCAGTATCAGCCTTCAGTGCCATGACTTCTCCTCTTCCAAAAGAGCTAGACACAAGACAAAACAAACAACAGATCTGTGACTCTGTGCCTGTGTGTGTGTGTGTGCCCACTCACTCAGGAAGCACTCACAGTGCACCAAGTGTGTACCAAGCCTGTGCCATGTGCTGGGGAGCTGAAGGGCAGCAGGATGAGCCTGACCGCTCCTCCTGAGGTGCTTACAACAAGAAGGAAGACCATAGTGAGCAAATACCATTCGGAGAAGAGCAGGTCCAGGCCAGTCAGAGAGGCCATGCCACCAGGGACGGAGGTCCCCAGGCACCCGCTGGAATCAGGGGACAAAGAGAAGAGGGGCCAAGCCACTGGGACTGCAGGAGTGATGGGAACAGGGACTACCATGGGGGCGGGGGACTCAGAGGAGTGGAGAGGGGTGGGGAGCAGGCAGATGGCTGGTGGCCCCTGCAGGGATATGGTCAGCACTGTTCCCTGGGCTGCGGATGGCCCGCATCTGGAAGGCACAGAGTGGTGACAGAGATGTCAGCTCTCCTCCCAGACTGCCAGGGCCAGTCTGACAGCAGGACGTCAATGTAACGACTTGTCTCTCTGTGCCTCAGTTTGCTCATCTGTAAAAGCCTCCCCACCCTGCAAGAACACAGGAAGCAGGAGGTGTGGTCCCTTCTAACAGTGGCACTGGAGCGTCCCTAGGCTGTGCAACTGTTCCTTCCTGCTGTCCTCAGACCTCCAGTAAAGATTTTGTGCCAGCCATGCTGGGGAGGAGGATGTGAAAGAAGAGGGGTGGTGTCATCTGCACAGCCACGACAAGCTGTTCAGGGCAGCAGCTGGGGTGCCAAGGGCCCTACAGCGGCGGGACACAGACAAGCCGGGACAGACCCCCGGCACTCCACACTTTGGGGACACCTGTTCTAAAGCCCTCAGCCTAGGCAACTCTGCAGGGCAGTCCTCTCTGTCATATAGGGTCACTGTAAGTGGGAACAGATGTGATATCCACCTCATAACATCAAAGAAGACATTCCTGCTTTGTTTTTTGGTTCCTTTAAAAATAAAAATTTCGGTGGGAAAAAGGAGGTGAGGTCAGACTTGAAAATTAAATTGTATTTTCTGGGTATTTCAATATGGAGGGTTGGTCTGGCAGCAGTAAATTTTTGCAAGAGAGACAGAGAAAGAAAAGGTGTCTATTCACCAGGACTGCCCTACCTAGATCTAATACACCAGCGTCCCAACTCCAGGGACTGAGACTCCACTATTACTTCTCCTGCAAACCACACACATTGGCCCCGATCCTCTTCTTTAGCATGGCCTCCAAGACACCCCCTGCCCCCCCACCTCTCCATTACCCTGTTCCTTTGTGCCCACCCACCTGCCAGCCATGCAGACTCCTGGCTGTTCTTGAAACACTCAAGCTCTTTCCTGCCTCAGGGTCTTTGCACATGCTGCCCCCTCTAACTTAGGACGCTTTTCCCTAGAGCCACCTCCTTGTCATCATTCAGTCTACACGGTAGGATCAGTGTATTCTTTGTTTGGACAAATACAGGAAGTACCCTCTGTTAGAGTGTGTTTAAGGTTCCAAGCGGAAACAAATTGCAACTTTGTTCCCATAGTCCTGGGTTTTCACCTGCGTGGGTCCCACTTCCTCCAGGGTTGGTAACAGTGCCTATTTTTCCCCACATCTCAGCAACAGGGACATCTTGCCCAATTCACTGATGGAGTCATCTCCAGCTTGGGATAAGACCCAAGTGCTGGAGGAAGGGTCCACCCACCAAAAGCTCTGGGGTTCACAAGTCAGCACAGTACTTTCCAGAAAACCAGACTGACCCCTGGGGAGCAGCACGGTGTTGGAGGTGGCATGGGCCAGTATCCAGTGTAAGCAGCTGGCAGGACTGTGTGGCACAACCTGGGTGGGAGTTTATGGAGGCTCAGCCCTGAGCCCCTGGAGTGGAGGCCCAGGCCCCTAATTCCGGGAGGAATAGCAGCCCCTCCCCACCAAGGGCACCCATCCACCTGGGGCACCCCGGCCCCAGCTTCAGCGACAAGGTGGAGGAGAGCTGGCGTCCCATATACAGAATTAGGGTGATCCACAGCAATGAGGAGATGGTCTCGGTGACCGCTTTTATTTAAAAGACACAGGATCGCTTCCGGGGTGGGTACCAAGGCGGCTGGGTGGGTCAAGTAGCCAAACGTCCAGCCAGTAGCCCGAGGACCAGTGGTTCAAATCACCCAGACAGGCTGGGGTGGCCTGCTCCCCAAAGGTCACAGCCCTGGAAACCCTGAGGAGCGGTTCCATGGAGTGGTTCCACTCCGCACACACAGCGTCACCGTCAGTCCAGACCGATGGACAGCAGTCCACACCAACAGAAGGTAGCCCTGCTGATACCGTCATAAATTCCACCCTGTGGGGCAGGGGAGAACTGCCCCATGGGGTTTCCAAGGAGCACCTGGAGGATTTGAACTGCCGGCCTCTTGGTTAGCAGCTGAGCTCTTAATCGCTGCGCCACCAGGGTTCCCACCACCGACTTAGTGCCTTCAAGCGGCATAATGGTGTTGTCTCGCCGTCCTGGTGGTCAGCAGTCCAACAGGGGTCTCACTGAGCTGAGGTCAGTGTTTATGGGGCTGGATGCCTTCAGGGGCTCCCGGGGAGGCTCTGGACTTTTCTGGCCTCCGGAAGCCATCTGCATCCTTGGCTTGTGGCTCCCCCCTCCACCACTCCAACTGCCGCCTCCATCCTCACATCTCCTTCCCCGACCCTCCCTCTCCCACCTCCCTCTTACAAGGACCCCACTGGCTGCACCAGGCCCACCCATCTAGGGACGCTGCCCGCATCAGGAGCCTTCATCCCGTCTGTAAAGCCTGTCTCACCAGATCAGGTCTTATTGTCGCAGTTTCTGGGGATTAGGACAGGAGATATGGATGTTAGGGGAAGGCACTCCCTGTCTACCACAGATCCTGTATGCAGTTGGTGCCCAAAGGATGCACCGTTGTCCTTAGAACTGACTGCATGTTGAGTTTTTACCCCCCTGAAGATTCATAACCTGCCCCCCACTCCACAAAGCCAGCTGTGGGGTTCCCATCTCTTAGGGAAACAGAGGCTCAGCCAGGACGAGGCTCTCAAAGGAATGCGGACCCTTTGAGGGGACCCCCTCAGCCTGGAGGGTGCAGCCTGCTGCACTGAGTGGTCTCATCAGTCTCCACCCTGCCCCCCAGGGTGTCTTCATAACATCTGGTTCCCCCGCAACCTTGGGCCAGGGGGTGAGTGGTTTAGAGACTGGGTGGCCCTCTGATGCTGGGTGCTTGGGACGGCTACGTCCGCCACCGGTGACCCTCGGTTTCCTCTCTCTAGCTTGGCTGAACACGCTGCCTCTGCCAGCTCACCAAGTGCATGCAGTGCCAAGAGGCTGGGTGGGAAGACCCAGGCTTGCACGGGATTCTGTTTCCTGTTGGCGGGCAGTCAGGGCAGGCTGGAGAAGGAAGTGTCAGTCTGTGGATGGTAGGCAGCTCCCCTCAGAAGGTCTGGGGTAAAATGCAATAGTGTACTGGGCCACGTGCACCCTGCCCGCCCCAAACACCTGGTCCTAGGTGAGTAGCCCCTTGGAGAGTCCTGTGTATAACGTCCCGTCTGACTTAGCCTCCTAGGTCCTCGTGGAAAGCTGGGCAGTGGGAGACACACGGTCAGGACAGGACTGCGGCCAAGCCTCCCTCCACCCCTAGGGGGCAGCAGCGGACTTCACCCTGCAACTCCATGGGGGTGTCTTGCTGCCTTTCCCCCTGACCTCACAGGGCAGAGGCCTCTAGGGTCACGGGGTGGGTGATGAAAGTCTGTCTGGCCCCTTCCAGACCCCACTTTCTGATGAGCTTGCCTGAGGAAAGCGAGAGTGGACAGTCTCCCTGCTGCCAGCAGAGTCTACGCCAAGGACATTTGAGCATTAAGCCCTGGCACTCTTGGGCTCTTATACTCTGGATTGCAGGCAGCCTCACCCAGCTCACCTCCTTCCGGAACTTTCTGTCCTCTGACACCAACCTGGCTCTCTTCCTCCATCCAGCATGCCCTTGGCCCCCTTGCCTGGCCTCTCCTGCCCAACTGCCCCAACTCACTCCTTTCCTTCCGGGGTGGTGGCAGTTGTGGCCTCCTCCCAGGGGAACACACAGCGTTACAGCTCCTCCTCCCCAGGTGCTCACTTAAGAGATGCATGTTCAAACACATACTCGTGTTTATGTACAAGCATTCACACATATGTTCATGCATGTGTGTGAGCTTTACGCACACACCCCACAAAGACATAAACAGAAGCAGAGACACACACATGCACACACAAACACACACCTACACACACAGACACACAAAGATGCACAGAAACACATTCACATACATGTTCACACACACTAAGACACACTCTCTCACACGTGCTCACAGTCACACACAGACTAGCACACCCATCTACACAGAGACACAGAGATTCACACATTCCCTATGCACATTTACGTACAGATACGCAAACATTCACGCACAGAGACACAGGACACACACGCATACACATAAACACCTTTACACACAGGCACACATACTTTCATGCACCTGTGAACACATTCATACACACAGTCATGCTTACACACAAGCATCCACACACTCGTGTACACATGCACACACAGACACACCTACACACACTCATACACACAGTCACACACCCACCTACACACATCCACAGAAGCATGCACACCCACAAACCAAGCAGACAAACACGTGCTCATAAACACATGGGTACGTATACTTATGCACACGCACATAAACACAGGCACACACGTGCTCACGATCATACCCACTCACACAGAGGACACACACAAACACATGTTGACACAATTTATACACTCACAGACACACCAGTTCACACCACCACACACTTGCATGCATACACTTTCACACACACATGCACACACACGGGCATACACATATGTGCACACCCATGTGTGTCCGTTTACTCACACGCAGGCACACATGCACACACAAGTATTCACACACACGTACCCGCTCACTCACACACAGGTGCATTCCCATGCATGTGCGCGCACACACACACACTCGTACACACATGCACAGGTCAACGGTCCCACGGCAGGGCTGTCCATCCATTTCAGAGCTGTCTCCCGGCTGTACTGGCCCTGTCTGCAGGACAAGCCTCCCCCACAGCCCCTGTCCTCTCAGCTGCTTCCCTGGCGTCTGTGGGGGCTTCTGGCTAGCTGCTGCCAGCCCCTTGGTGGCCGGGTGTCCTCCTTCCCCAAGAACTGTACCTTAGCTGCTCTTCAGCAGGGGGCACAAGGACTGCACAGGGACGGGTGTTGCCCGACTCCGTGTCCCAGAAACTTCTGTGTCTAGACCTCCTGCCCCACACCCTGCCACCTGTGCCACTGTGGTCTGCAGAGAGACCCTGCACGCTTAAACCTAAAGGGAGAGACACTTGGGGGCCCGGGGGGTGGGTGGCACCAAGTCCAGGCTGCTCAAGTTTAGGAAGAGGGTGCTCTCAGGGGGACCTTCCACTGTTTGTTGAAGGTTTGTGGCACCCAGGTCTTGGGGTGTAGCACCTGTGTCTTGGGATGTAGCACCCAGGTCTCAGGGTGTAGCCTCTACTTGGCCTGAGTAGCAGATAGCCCTGGAAGGATGCAGTTAGAGCTGTGTCTGACAGGCTGCAGGAGGGATAGGTCAGGTCCCTGGGGGAGATTAGCCTAAAAGAGGGGTCTGGGAGTCACTTGTGATGTTTAATTTTTTTCAATATTTTATTTTAACTTTGGTGGAACTCTGCACAGTAAAGCTCCTCCCATTCTAGTTTCCAGACTTGATGACCTGTGACGCTGGCCACATTCTCCACAGCGTGCCAACAGCCCCGTCCCTTCTGTTCTGGTGGGTTTGCTCCACTTGCTTCAGCCCCCTTCCTCTAATCTTCTCATCTGTGCTCAAAAAAGGTGAGACTCTGGGTTTATGCCAATAACGAAAAGCAAGAAACCCCCACAATATTTAGGGGTGACAGTCTTGGCTCTTTTTGTTAAACGGTTACTTAGTTTAAGGTGGTTTGAGAGGACAGTTTCGGTCTAAGGTTTGAAGAGCAGCTCCGGGCCATGGTTTCTGGGAGTCCCTCCCCCAGCCTCAGCTGATCCAATAAGCCTGGTCCTTGAAGTCTTTTCAAGTTCTGTTCCACACCTCCCTCCCTTTTTGTCCCTGATTAGAACGCTCACTAGTCACGGTCGGGCACCATCTCATCCTTGTGGTCTCCAGGTAGGGGAGGCGGTGGTGGAGGTGGTGGAGGGCTTGATGAGCAAAGCAGGTGTCTGAGATAAATAGGACTCTGCTTTCTAGAGCTTCCAGCCAGCTCGCCTGCCCCGCAGGTCTCAGTCTCCCGGTCCCTCCAATCATGCACGTCCATTCCTGAAAATCTGTGTGGGCACGTGTGTGCACACATATATGTGTGCACATGTGTATGTGTGTGTACAGTGTAACCTGTGTAAGGGATGGAATCCACGGGACAGCTTTGTTTCCCAGGCCTCCCAAGTTCTCCGCCTCTGACAGGCTGCAGACTTGTTGCCTTTCGATGGCTCTTTATTCGTGAAAATACTGCATGGAAACCCTGGGGGCTTAGTGCTTACATGCTACATCTGCTAAACAAAAGGTTGGCAGTTCAAATCTGTCAGGCGGTCTTTGGAAACTCTATGGGGCAATTCTACGCTGATCTCTAGGGTCACTATGAGTTAGGATCAACTTGACAGCAGCGGCTTTGTCTTTTGGGCTTTCTCCGGCAGGTTTCCACGTTACACAGGTTCCAGCTTTCCCGGCTTTACTGCACACACGCTGCAAAAGCTGCACCCCCCGCTGGGGAGCTGATTCTGACTCCCGATGCCCCTAGGTGCTACAGAACAGAATGGTTCCCTGGGGAACCTAGAGTATAATCTTCTGGAAGCAGATGGCCATTGAAGGGATTTGAACTACCAACCTTTAAGTTAGTAAAAACCAAAAAAGGACTCATTACCATCAAGTCAATTCTGACTCGTAGCAACCCTATAGGACAGAGTAGCACTGCCCCATGCGGTTTCCAAGGAGCGGCTGCCGGATCTAAGCTAGCAGTCGGTCACAAGCCATCTGCGCCACCCAGGGACCGAGGTGGTCGGTGGGCAGGAGGTTCTTACAAGCACTCTACCAGTGGCTCCGATTAGGTCCTTTGCAGGTGCTCACGTGTTGCCCCTCTTTCTCTGAACCCCAGCTGACACACCTGTGACAGGTAAGCATAGAGCTCCGCCCACACTCTCTCCTCTTTGCCCCCCCTGCAATTGCTCTTGTCCCCCACACCCCCAGGGCACCCCAGGCCCTGCCCCTGCAGGAGCAAACAGAGCCTCTCCCACCCTCCGGGCATGAACCCCCCCACCCCCGCCCCTGCCTGCCCCGCTCGCAGCCCGGCTCCAGGCCGTTTCTCTTTCAGAGCTCTGCTCCGGCCATCCGGATGGCGCTCATCCTCCGGGTTTGCAGACTTCTCTCTCCAGATCTCCCTCTGCGCCCGACACCCCTACACCAGCCCCTCGTCCCCCCGCCCCCATGCTCCCCACCCTTTAACCTCAGCTTCCACGCCTCTCCCTGGAGGAAGTCCTCCCCAGCTGACTCCCTGTCACTGGTCCCTCCCTCTGGCTGGCACACGGAGGCTGTCCGCCCCTGAGAGGGCAGGGATGGTCCCTTCACCACTGTGGGCTCAGCATCCCACACTAGATTGGCACACACTAGGTGTGCAAGAAGTCACTGATGAGTCCGTGCACATGTGAATGGAGGCGTGGGAGAACACCCCCCCGCCCCTCACGGTCTCGCAGACGGCACGGGCTGCCAGGCTGGGGAAACCTGCCTCACAACGCCAGCCCCCGATGTCCACTGTGTGACCACTCACTGATTGTTCCCCGGTGGGGGGCCCTGGACAAACCCCTGAGTGTCTGAGTCAGGGGGACAGCAGCCCTGGGACCACAGCAGGCTTCCCCTCCACACTCACACATGCCCACGTGTTCCCAGCAGCCCAGTCTGGATCACAGGCCGCAGGCGAAAGCCTCATTTTGGGACAGATTCCTGAGCTGGGCTTTGAGGAAAATAAATTGATGGTAGGGTTTATTGAAAGGAGGAAGCAGCCACAAAGGGCGACCTGGAGAGCAATGAGCCCATACCCTGCAGCAGACACAAAGCAGGTCCCCAGCCCAGAGCTCAGCTGCAGGGCACGGGCCAGACGCCGCCTGGAAAAGATGAAATGAGTTCACTTCCTTCCTCCAGATAAACACCCCAGCGGCCAGATCCCTCCGTGAGATGACAAATGGCTTCCTCCCAGAACCGTGGGGGTGTCGGTCTTCCCAGCTCAGGAACTGGGGACCGCTGACATGCCAGCACTCCCGCCATCCCAGATGGGCTCCAGACACCACCCAGTTTCTGCTGAGTCGACTCTGACTCACGGTGACCCCGTGTGTGCCAGAGTGAACTGTGCTCCACAGGTTTTCAGCGTCTGACTTTTCTAAAGTAGATCACCAGGCCTTTCTTCCTACTCTGCTTAGCTGGAGGTCCCTCTGGAACCTGCCCACCAGAGATGACCTTTGGGTATTTGAAATACTGATGGCATAGCTTCCACCATCATAGCCACACGCAAACCACCACAGTGTGACAACTGATAGACAGGTGGTAGGTGTGTCCACAGTTTATTCTTGTTTTAAAGCTGTTTATCTATCCCATGGTACGGAGAAGCCAGAATTCATTAGTTCACTCTGCTGTCGAAGGCCGTTTGGGTTGTTTCTGGGGTCCTGACACTTTGAAAGAAGCTTCAGTAAGGTTTCAGGTGTGGGTTTTTGTGAGGACACGTGCCTGTTTTGTTGCTGAATCCACACCCAGGAGTAAGACAACGGGGTCAGAAGGTCAGAAACACCAAACAAACCCTTGTTGTTGGGTCTGGCTCCTGGTGACCCCACGTGTGTCCGAGCAGAACTGTGCTCCCTGGGGTTTTCAGTGGCTGACTTTTCAGAAACAGATTGCCAGGCCTTTCTTCCTGGTCAGCCTTAGTCAGGAAGCTCTGCTGAACCCTGTCCACCCTGGGTGACCCTGCTGGCATGTGCAACAGCATCACAGCCACGTGCCCGCTGCCACAGCAGGGCTGCCTGACAGATGGACAGCGGGGACCATCACTACTCATGCATTAACCACCACGCGCTGTAACGTTGGTCCCAACTCCTGGTGACACAGGAGAACGTGTGTCACAGGAGAATGTGCCCCACGGGGTTTTCGATGGCTGGCTTGTCGGGAGCAGTTCTCCAGGCCTTTCTTTTGTGTGCCTCTAGGGGGACTTGAACCCACAGCCTTACGGTAAGCGTGTGAGCCCTTTGCACACCCAGGGAATCTAGGATGCTGCTTATCCGAATGCAGACCCCAGACAGCTCTCAAGGTACCTGGGGGCATGGACAAAATCAGGGTGCAGCTGTGACATCCTGCCTGGCCCGGCATTGTGGGATGCAAGAGCCTCCCAGGGCCAGCCACTTTGATGACAGCTTCTAGGAGGAGCAAAGATGGGGACAGGAGAGGAGGCAACTTCACAACCTCCCTGGGGTGGGATCTGAGTCTAAGCTTTTAACCACTTTGCCACCAACCTCCCCATATTCACAGGTATAACCAAAAAAAAGCCAAACTCACTGCTGTTCTGTCGATTCTGACTCATAGAGACCCTACAGGACAGAGCAGAACTGCCCCATAGAGTTTCCAAGGAATGGCTGGTGGATTCGAACTGCTGACCTTTGGTTAACAGATGAAGCAATTAACCGCTTTGCCAAAGGGTTTCTTCCCCAGATACAGGAGGTAGGATCTACAACACATTTGGGAGGGGGGACATAGCTTAACGGCAGTGCAAAGCCCCTCACATTGGGGCGCAGCTGTGTCTTGAGCCCCTCCCCCCAGCTCCCTAGAAGTGTTAATTGGCTTCAGTGGAAGTTTCCAGTTCCCTGACAACATCGCTGCCCCACCCCCAGGGCCGACCAGAGAGGAAATTGGTGCTGAGGATAACTCGGGCCAGGGCCGGCCACCCCACCAGTGCTTTCCAACCAAGTCCAGGCAGGTTATTTATAAAAGACCGGATTCTGGCAAGTGGGGCTGGAGGAGGTGGAGACCGAGCCTCTCCGTGGCCTGCAGCGGGTCATTTGCTGTCTCCATCCGCCCTCTACATCTGAGGTGCATTTGTGGTTTCCTGTCCTTGAGCTCACCTGGAGGTTAGCCGGCAGCAGGAGAGCAGCCGGGGTGCAGGCTGGGATAGGGCGGAGAGCACAGGGTGAGAATGCACTGCCCGTGGGAAGCCACAAAAAGGAAGACAGCACTGATTCCTGGTGCCCAGCGGAGAAACTGCAAACACACACGGAGTGAAAGACCCCAGACTCAGATGGACACACAGTAGGTGCTCGTCTGTGGAGGCCGCGCCTTGAGCTGCTCCCCCTGCCTTTAGGGGAAGCTGTTGTTTCCTTCTATACATTGTATATTGTTAGTTGTCAACACTACATACAGTGTTGTAGTGTGTGGCTTGCTGGTGTCTTCGTTCTGCGATACTCACTCAGCCGGTGTACAGACAGATGTAATATTTCTAATTCAAAGACAAATACAGGATTTATATAGATACTGATAATAAGAAGCAATTCTAATTAATATTAGAAAAGTGGCATTCAAGTTGTATCAGACCTACCTCAGCCCAGGTCCTGTCCCAGAGTCTTTGAAATGACCACCTATATTTGACATGTCCAGAATAGGCAAATCTTTTGCGCCAGAAGAAACCCTCGTGACCTAGTGGTTAAGTGCTACAGATGCTAGCCAAAAGGTCGACAGTTCAAATCCACCAAGCACCCTTTGGAAACTCTGATGGGGCAGTTGTACCCTGTCTCTAGAGTCACAGAGTTGGCATTGTCTGGAAAGCATCGGGCTTGGGTGTTTGGTTTCTAGAGACAAAAAGGAGAAGAGTGGTTCCTTCAGCACTGGGAGTTTAAGGGGAATGAGGGGCAACTGCTCATAGGTACAGGGTCTCCTTTGGGGGAGGCACAGCGGTTAAGAGCTCAGCTGCTAACCAGAAGGTTGAAAGTTCAAATCCACTTCAAACAGTTGATTTCCTGCTAGCTACTTGCTTCTATTTTTCAAAAGAAGAATGTGTATAGGAATCAGCAGAGACCGACCCGGAACCACCTGGCTCCTCACCTGGAGATTGCCACCAGAAGTCAGCGCCTCCTTGGACAGTTCCCGGCGGTCCATGTCTAGGACACTCTGCGTCATTTCCAGGTGCTTCTGGATGCAGACTGAGCTCTGTCACTGTGGGTGGCTGGGCACACGGCCAGACTTCAGGGACCCTCAGTTTGCCCATCTGAAGAATAGAAACCCCAGGACCCTGGTGCCCACAAAGCACATGGTCTCCAGGCTGACCGTTAGCCATACTATGCACCCAGCATTTGTTCCTCAGTGATTTCTGATTTGTGCCCACATGTTGCCCTCCTACATCCCTGGGTGGCACGAGCAGTTTCACCTGCCTGTTGTGGTTTGCTATCAGATGCATTTGGGCACACAGCAACCCCACAGACAGAGGAGAACCTCCCCATAGGGTCTCCACGGCTGTAATCTTCAGGGACACAGACCCCACATCTTTCTCCAGAGGACCTGCTGGTGGGTTTGAACAGCTAGCGGAGCTCTTAACCACTGCACCACCAGGGCTGCCTTTGGAAGCCCAGCTTAGCTGTCATGAAAGCCATGAGCAAAGAGCCAGCCCTTGGCCCCCCAGGCCCCTATTTGACTGTACCTCACACCTCAGTTAGGGGTGGAGTAAAGGAAAGTGTACCCCTAACTGATCAGTGTGAGGTGCTGGTGCCGGGCTTGGTTTTTTGGTTTGAAGGCAAAAGGCATCCTGTCGTCTCCAGCTTCTGGGGAGTCCACTCTGATGCACGAGGACCCCCTGAGTGCCAGGGTAAGAACGTTCTTAGGAAGTAGATTGCCAGGCCTTTCTTTCAAGATTCCTATGGGGGGACTCGAAACTTCAGCCTGTTGGTCAGCATTAACCACTACACTTCTGGGCTCCTTTTGCTCACATCCATGAATCTGCAAGGCTGACAATTTGCACCCACACAGCAGTGCCATCTAGCCATCTGCTCCTGCAAAGACTGGAGCCAAGCAGGCCCTGTGAGGCCGTTCTTAGCTTTCCTAAATGTCATTGTGTTTCAGGCGGACACTCACAGCTCAAGCTGGCTTCCCGTCAAACATTCACACACAGATCATTTTGTGAGGTTGGTTCCTCCTCCTTTCCACCCTGGGTTCTCTGTGTCCCTTCATCCGGTTCCTGTCCCTTCCTTCCTTCTCCTCTTACTCGCGGGCAGGAGTTGTCTACTGGCTCTTGTATGTCTGATTGATGCAGGAAGCCTGTTCCTTACGCGTGTCACTGTTTGTTTTACAGGCCTCTCCGGCCTTTGTCTGGGAAGGGGGCTCCAGAAGCGGCCACGGAGCAGGTCTGTTCTGCAACACGGGTCACCATGTGTCAGAAGCAGTGCGCTAGCACTGGGTTTTATTTGGTTCTTACCCTGCCGCCAGCTTCCGACACTGTGTCTGCTCTGCTGTTCCTTGCAGCCAGGTCACAGACATCCTGTGTCACCGTCTCCCAGGGCACCTGTTAAGCGTTCAGATTGCTCGGCTTTCCTGCCAGAGATCCAGAGTCAGAGCACCCAGATGGGCCTGGAGATCTGCATCTTAACAAGCACCTCCAGCGCTCCCTTGGCATCCAGAAACTTCTGCCCTGAACTCCCCAAGTAGGCCCCATCCAGGGTGGGGATCCAGGTGGGTGCAGGGCTTCGCCATGACTTCGGTTGTGCAGACAGCTATGCGCTCCATCTCCCAGGCTGGCTGCAGGTCCACAGGATCCAGGGCTCAGGGCACCCTGTGTGGGCGTTGTGCCTGCCTCCTTAACCCTCGGCTGAATCCTGTCCTCTGTGCCAACAGGGAACAATCCTGCTGGACATTCAGGAGTGGGAGAAGAATGCTGTTTCAGCATGTGTCGGCTTCTTCTGCCATGTGTCCATTCACCCTGCTTCCTTTTTAATATATATATATATATATATTTGTGTGTGTGTGTGTGTAAAGAATGTTTGGTGCCTTCTGGAGTAATAAGATGAAGGAGTTGGTTGGTGACACAGGCCCCCTGCCTGAGAAGGGATGCCTTCCCTTAGTTAGAAGAGCAGCCAACGTGTGGAGTTCCTGTGAGGGCGAGGTCACTGGGGTGACTGAGGACTCACAGTCTGGATGTGACTGCAGTGACAGCTGGCTTGGCTCAGCCTGTGCCTGCCGAGGCCACCTGGGCCCTCACTCCATGGTCTTCCTTGCTGTTCCCCACAACTGCAGCAGAAGGGTAACGTGGTGACCACTAAAGAGAGTCGAGCTGACTGCACAGCACACTCTGTCCCCTTTCCTCCTGCACATCCTGATCTGCCTTGCGGTCCCCGTGGCTGTGGTGCATGGTGGGAACAACGTAGCTCCATCCAGACCTGGCCTGTAGGAACTCCTCTGCGGTCCTCCTTGTCTGCTGGCCGCAGCAGAGAATCTGGCTTCAGAGGAGTATCTGGAGGCCTCAGAGAGCCACAAGCTAGAAGGAGCCTGGATCCCGGAATGACTCCGTGGAGCAGAATCCTCCCCTCCGCACCAACTACCTACACTGGATTGTAATGCATGTGGGAGATGAACCTTTGTTTGTCTCCTGCGTGTTTAGCCACTGAAGGTTTGAAGCTGTTTATCAACCCTCCCGGTTCTCCTGCGCTACGGAAAGGAAAGCCGCCCAATCGTGAGTCATCTCAAGAGAGCCTTGCAGATCAGACTGCTGTGGTGCACAGGGTTTTCACTGCCTGGTGTTTAGAGGTGGATCACCAGGCCTTTCCTCCTGGTGTCTCTTAGTCTGGAAGTTCTGCTGCAACCTGCTAGCATCCCAGCGACACATCAGCCTCTGGGGACAGATGAGTGTACTGTAGCAGGCCCGTTCTGGGGGACATGAGACTCCCCCAGTGGGTGCTCTGGGCTCTGGGCACCCCGTCAGCTTGGCTGAGCTCCTCGTGGGACCTTGAGTGTGAGACCCCGTCCCTCCCAGCCTGCCCGTGCACTTTCTCCTGCTCCCTCTCCTAGTAAATCCTGTATGTGCCTAATCCTCCCTCCCTGCGCCTGGCTCTTCCTGGGTGCAGTGTGGAGCGGGGCTGAGAAGGGGCAGAGGGAGGTGGAGGCCATCTGGTGGTGGCAGTGGTCTGGGGGTGCGGCCCCCTCTCAGGTGGTCAGGGAAGGGCGTGCAGTAGAATAAGTGGGTCCAGGATCTGTTTAGGGTCTCTGGGAATTGGGGATCCAACAGCATGGCCTGCGTTTTTACTGCTTTGTGCTCTAATGTTCCTTGCCAGGCCAGCTGGGGCGAGGTGACCTTGAAGACACGAGGACCGAGCTAACCACTGAGCTGCAATACCCTCCACTTCCCCTTTCCCTCCCCCCTCCCCTGCCACCTTCAGTCTCCCACCAGAGTGTCACAAAGTCTTCCCCCAGAAAAGAGGACCACAGTGCTAACGGCAAGACATGAGTGTTAACTAAAACAGCTGGGGCAGGCGGGGCAGAACCCCCCAGGAACCCTGTGCCTGGCCTCTGTGGCCGCTGCAGGAATGGAGGGTCCCACCAGTGCCTGGACAAGATGCCCGGACCCAGGGTCGTGTCCCGGGTGTACGGTGGGCCAGCAGCCCACCTGGCCTCAAAGGGTTACCAGCAGGTAAAGTTCAGACTTCAAGGTTCCCCGTGGGAGTGACCGAAACACCACGGGTGCTCGGACGAGGGCTCTCTGTGGTGGGACAAGGTCCTTTTGTGCCTCCTTTTGTCAACTGTCAAGCGTGATTTTGGCTTTGAGACGATGGGTGTCTTAAGAATTTTTCTCCTTTTTTTTTGGCATTATTCCTGGATTTCTTCAAAAAGAGTAATAAAGGAAATGAAAAATAGATCCCCTGCTGTCGAGTCGATTCCAATAATAGCGGTCCTGTGAGACAGAGTAGAACTGCCCCGTGGAGGTTCCAAGGAGGGCTTGGGGGGTTTGAACTGCCACAGCACTTAGCCACTATGCCCCCAAGGTTTCGGTTATTATTAAAGCTACGTCTGTTTATTTTTTTCCTGCAATAAATATTAAGCAATGGCTCTATGCCATTTCGGAAACCCTGGTGGCGTACTGGGTTAAATGCTACATCTACTAACCAGAAGGTTGGCAGTTCAAATCCTCCAGGCACTCCTTGGTAACTCTATGGGGCAGTTCTGCTCTGACCTATCGGGTCGCTGTGAGTTGGACCCGACTCAACGGCAGTGGGTTTCTCTTTTTTTCTTTCATGTGCTGTTTCACACTCTTCAGATCATCAGTCAGTGCCCACAGAAGCAGCGGTTGAGAAATCCAGTGATCTTTGCACTGGGCAAATCCTCTGCAAAAGACCTCTTTAAAGTGCCGAAAAGCCAATCTGCCGTCGTGAGGACTGCTGTCTCCAGTTACGGTGTTTTCAATCACCTCATACGCGTGTGACAGCAGAACAGTGAAAAACGAAGAGCAAAGAATTGACCCCTCTGAACCGCGGTCTTGGAGAAGAGGCTGACTGTACATAGCATGGACCGCCAGGAGAGCAAACTGGAAGAAGTCTGTCTTGGAAGAAGTGCAGACGGAGTGCTTCTTACAACTGAGGATGGTGAAATTTTGTCCCAGACCAGCCCCTGACAGGGCCATCCCACATGGCAAAGTAGAGGGTCAGTGAAAAGGAGGCAGACCCTCAGGGGGACAGACTGACACAGTAGCTGCAACAAGGGGCCCCAGCACAACGACTGTGGGCGTGGTGCGGGACCAGGCAGGGTTTCTTTCTGCGGCGTCTGGGGTCATTAATACTACAGCTGATTAGGTATCACCTAACGACAATATCACCAGAGTTTCAGAGACCCCGGTGACATAGTGGCTAACAGCTACAGCTGCTAACCAAAGGGTCGGCAGTTCCAGGGCACCAGGTGCTCCTTGGAAACTCTATGGGGCAGTTCTACTCTGTCCCACAGGGTCACTATGGGTCAGAACTGACTCGAAAGCGATGGGTTTAGTTTTTTAGTTAACAACATTCTGTTCCAGCCATCCCTTTGGATGCTATCCTTAGAGTTTGGGAACCCTTCATTTCTTTCCTGCTCTCCCCCAACAGCTGCCACCCATCCCCTACCTCCCCCAACGGGGCGGACTCCAGGAGGGGACAGAGGAAAGTGACAACAGGTCAGGGCAGGATGGGTGGCACTCCTCGCTCCAGGGACTCACACAGTGGGAGAGGCTCCATGAGACTCACGGCTTCCTCCCTCGCTGGTAGCCGCTGAACACCCAGGGTTGTGTTGAAAGTTGAGGGTCTGCCTTCTTCCTAAGATGTCAGTGCATCTGTTTTCGGACCCCACTGCCACGGGATGATGGGGTCCTCATGACGCAGTGCCTAAGCGCTCGGCTGCTAACCCAAAAGGTTGGTGGTTCAGATCCATCTGCCGCCTCTTGGAAACACTATGGGGCAGTTGTCCTCCGTCCTGTAGGGTCACTCTCGGTGAGAATCAACTTGTCAGCAGTGAATGTTTTGGCCCCAGCAATTCAGAGGTCTGTCTAAGTTATGTTAGATAGGGTGGGTGCTCTGGGTACCACTTGAGGGGATGGTGGCCTGCCACTGAGCAGCTCCTGGTGACCAGCGCATCCAAATGTCCTTCCTCAAGCTCAGTAGACACAGAAGCACAGCCAGGTGGTGGCAGCAGATGTTTGTCCCCAGCAGCAAGTCTAACAGTGCAACAGAAGAGGGACCAATAGCATTCTTAGGTGCCAGAAATACCAAAGCTACCTGACGGAGGCAGCTGGACCAGAGTGGGGAGGGTGTTCCTGCTGATGCCTCACCCCGATCAATGTGCCTCATTCTGAAATTGGGGGGGTGCCACTTAGAAATTGCCACTGAGAGGTCCTTATCCTTGCCAGGCCCTGTAGGGGAGCAATTTCAGTGTTTGCCACTGAGGCTCCTTTCCCTAGACAGACCTCTGCCCAGTTTTGGAAGTTCTGAATGGTGATCCGGAAACCCTGGTGGTCTAGTGGGATAAGCACTGCGTTTGCTAACCAAAAGGTCAGCAGTTCAAACCTGCGAGGTGCTCCCAGAAGCTCTGTGGGACAGTTCTACCCTGACCTCTAGGGCCTCTGTGAGTAGGACCTGACTCGATGGAGGTGGTTTTCTAGTGGAACAGTGACCCTTCCAGCTCAACAGCCTCTTTCTCAAAGGCCAACAACTTTGCGTTGCCAGCGCCAAGTGTCCTGTTCCCGAGGGGTTGCTAGGTTATTATCTCCACCAGGAAGTGAATCCGCCAAGTTTAAAGACAAGAGAGGAGTCTCGCAGCAGGGGAGGTGGCCAGAGCCGTAAAGAGTCCCGCCCACCCGTCCAGCCAGCCTCCCCCACCCAGGCCGCCCTTGTGTACAAGGCCCAGCCCAGGGCCCTAGGGGAGCTGGACCCCAGGCATTTCCCTGGCCTGGGCTGACCCCCACTGTGGGCATAGGTCACTCAGGCCTGGGGAAGACTGCAGGGTGGCTAGGGCCGCGACGCTGGGCAGGCACCAGGGCTCATTGGCACAGCCATGCCAAGCCGTCCTGGCCACAGTGCCGGGGTGTTCTCTTTCCTGTGGACGTTCAGTGTGGCCAGGGCAGTGACCCTCAGAACTTGCCATTTCTCGTGTTTGAAGCTTGGTGGACTGTCTGGCTACTGTCAGTCTTCTTCCCGCTAGAGACAGGGACCTAAAAAGACCAGATGGACCTGAACTGGGCACTCTAGGGTGTTCAGGTAGGGCCCGATGCAGGACAGACCAGTCACACTCCTGGACTTGACCCTGGGGTCCAGGAGGTGAACCTGTCTGTCCAAAAGTGCTTTGACTCAGAAGATACCAGTGTCCTTGGTCTACAGCCACCAGCCTCTTGTGCCTCTGGCGTTTGCACATGTGGTGGCCCTCTGTCTGCTTACCCCTGACATCCCCTACAGATCCTCCCCTAGGAGTCTACCCACAGCCTGGTCCTCAGCCACCCCCTGGACAGTAGGTCCACATCAGGCGGTAGCTGACTCTTTGTTTGGTTCTGTCACCAGTGATGTGAGACCCTCCTGCCCAAGGTTTGATTCTTCATCATGTTGGTATTCCAGAAGCCCAGTTCAGGGCCTTCCTGTAAAGCCCACAGCTGTCCGATTGACCCCAGTTGGGAGAACTCGGAGTCAGTTCATCTTTACGGAAGCAAATGGCCAGGACTTTCTTCCTCTGGACAGCTGGGCAAGTCTGAACATCAGCCCTTTGGGTAGGTGTTAGGTGCCAAACATTTATGCCACCTGGAGACCCTGGTTCAGTGCTACGGCTGCTCACCCAAAGGTGGGTGGTTCAAATCCACCAGGTGCTCCTTGGAAACTTTACAGGGCAGTTCAACCCCATCTTACGCAGTTGCTATGAGTTGGAATCAACTCGATGGCCACATGTTGGGTTGGGTTGGGTTTGATAGAGACCCAGTGCCCCCAGCAAATCTTCACAAAACAGAAAAATATCTCATCGACACTCTCAGAGACGGGAGAGCACGGAGAGCGGGCACCTGCATCATGAGGTTTCGAACCAGGTGAGGAACCACAGGACTGTGAGGCCACTGAGCACTGAGGCCGGGACTGGGGGTTCCTCGGTCCTACTGGCCTTCAGTGTTAGATCATTCTCTGCAGTCGGGGGCCACTCTGGGCGTTGCAGGGTGTTTAGCTGTATCCCTGACCTCTACCCACTAGATGCCAGCAGCAGCCCCCTGATGGTAACAACCTATCCCCCACCCCCGATCGAGGAGCAGTGTCCCAGCACAGCCCAGCTGTGTAAAGGCACTCCACCATCCTCAGCCACAGGAAGGAAAGGGAGAGCAGAAGGGCCCCAGGAGACGCTCTGCCTTCTCCCACCCATCTGAAGCTTCTCCTCATGGCTCTCTCCAAGAGTGGAGGGCAGACTATTGGAGGTAGGGCCAGGCTTGAGGGGTCAGGGCCAAGTGGGAATTCCAGCTCTGAAATCACCCACCTGTAGGGGAGGTGACTCACAGAAAATCATACGGAAAAATAAAAGGCCTTTATTGCAGAGAAGCTGGAAAGAGTCAGAGGAACAGTGACCCATCAAATAAAAACACAGCAGGAGCCAAGCCCTCCGACACCACCCAGTCAGCGTCTGCTCGCGATGGGACAGCAGCGATTTTCTCGCAGGATCTAATCCACAGAGGCCACGACGCTGCCCCAAACCAGCAAAGCAAGCCACAAGCCACAGGAGGGCCAGCAACGCCAGAGAAGCCTCCCCCTTTCACCTGTTTAGGGAACTAAACCAGATCCCTCACGCTGCCACAGTCCAGCTTTGCTCGGGAGGTCAGGGGTTTGGTTCTACGGGCCGTGGTGCCCGGATGGCTCTCAGGGGCCCCGTGGAGGCGTGCCGTGTGTTGCAGGATCCCCGGTTTCTTCGTCAGGTTTGTCTCTGTCCTTTTCGAAAATGGACCTCAGTGTCTAGGGAAGTTTTAGGTTTACAGAAAACTTGCATGTGAAGGAGAGAGTTCCCCCACGTCCCTGGGACTGCCGCCCCCGCCCACACGCCTCTGCTCTGTTATGGACACCAGCGTTCGTGCGACACCGTTGTCACAACCCACGAGCCAGTGTTGTTCTGTTGTTGTTGTCATTGTTAGGTGGTGTCCACTGGGTTCTGACTCATAGCAACCTGATGTACAACAGGAGGAAGCACCGCCCGGTCCTGCACCACCCTCACCATCACTTGTGACGCTTGAGCCCATCGTGGCAGCCAGTCCATCTCGTTGAGGGTCTTCCTCTTTTTCCCCTGACCCTCCACCCTTATCCAGCATGATATCCTTCTCCAGGGACTGGTCCCTCTTGATAACATGTCTCAAGTATGTGAGACAGATCCTGGTCGTCCTTGCTGCCAGGGAGCCCTCAGATTGTACCTCTTCCAGGTGAGATGTATTCCGTCTTTTGGCAGTCCACGGCGTGCTCAGTGTTCTGCACCAACACGGTAATTCCAGGGCGTCCATTCCTCGTCAGTTTTCCTTGTCCGTTGTTCAGCTTTTGCATACACATACAGCCTCTGAAACCGAGACTGACAAACTCTTCTTAGCTAAAACCAGTTGCCTTTGACCCCCACACCTGGCGACCCCACACGTGCTGCAGAGCAGAGCCGTGCTTCACAGGGTTCTTGACGGCTGAGTTTCCGGAAGTGGATTGCCAGCTGTTTCTTCCAACACACCCATGAGTGGACTTGAACTTCCAGCTTTCTGGTTAGCAAGGAGTGCATTAACTGTATGCAACACACAGGGATTCCATCATGGGACCAAACCCATAGTTCGCACTAGGGGGGTCCTTTCTGATAGAACTGCTAAAGCACGTGAGAGGAGGTCTGTCCGTCTTCACTTCTAAGGAGCTTTCTGCTGTACTTCTTCTAAGACACATCTGTTCGTCTAGCAGTTGGCTGCAACACGTTGCTGGATTTCTCAACTGCTTCTTACACTGGCTTTTATTGTTGATCCAAGTAGAATGAAATTACTAACAACTTCCGTTTCTTTTTTTATTTATAATGGTGTTGTTTATCCTTGTTTACCATGATTTGCTTATCACTTTCTGACCCTACAGGGCCAGATTCAAAACCAAGGTCATTCATCCGTTCAAAACACTGCCCAGTCCAGCCACTTGCCCCTCAAGCAGCTTCCGCTGCAGACATCTGGATCTTCAGGCAACACGTGATCACGGATCTCCAGGTCTCACACGGCAAAATGTGAATCGGGCGAAGTGAAGGGAGAAAACTTTATTGGGTTGGCCAAGCAAAGGAACACACTGGGACTTGTGTCATCAAGGTGGCATCCTTCTTGGCAAACACAGGGATTTATGTGGTGAGGAGACAGAATAGGCATGGGCTACTGTTTAGGGCATGTTCAGGGGCATGGTCCGCCAGGATGGGTGAACAGCTCCCGTGATGATTCTGACGTTGGTCACTGTGGTCCTACTGGGACCCCAAAGTGGGGAAAATGGCAGCATACCTCCTCCCAGCCACCATCCAGGAGCTGCCCATCCCAACCTGGAGCACTTCAAGGCTGACATCACACGGAGGGACTGATCCCCCAGGCTGGCAGGAAGGGGCTGAGGTGGTATTCAGCCTGAGACTACACTGGATCTTGCCCTGGGAAGGGAAGACCACCGTTGGCAACCAAGGCTTCTGCTGTGAACTCAGTCTTTGCAGCCTCTTACGGCAGCTAAACTAGAAATACCACAGGTGATGACTTCTACTAAGAGAAATCTACTTCCTTATAGTTCAGGAAGCTAGAAATCCAAATTAGGGGCAGGATCTCTGTCAGCTCTGGGGGAGAATCCTTGCTCTTCTGAGTTTATGCTGATCTTCCTGTGCTCATGGAAACCTTGGTAGTGGTGCTGTGTCTGCTAACCAAAAGGCCACCAGTTCAAGTCCTCCAGGCATTCCTTGGCAACTCTATGGGGCAGTTCTACTCTGACCTATGGGGTCACTACAGGTTGGAATCGACTCAGAGGCAGTGGGTTTGGTTTTTCAGTTTCTGTATGCTGACATCTCTGCATCTGTGCCGCTCCTTACAGATTGGGGATTCATCCTATACTGATACGTCATAAACCTAACAAAGAAAGCTGTATTCCCAAAGGGAATCATATCCACCAACCAAAGAAACCCAAACCTGCCGCCACTGAGTCAATTCTGAGTCATATCAACCCTGTAGCACAGAATAGAACTGCCCCGTAGGGTTTCCAAGGAACACCTAATGGATCTGAAATGCCAACCTTTTGGTTATCAGCTATAGCACTTAATCACTACGCCACCAGGGTTTCCACCACAGTCACGGATATTATTTCCTCCCTTCCCCGTATGTGATAGAATCCTAACTCCTGTATCTGTATGGTCTCTATGAGTTTTTTTGGTATATCACATCCACAGATACACCACCCCCCAAAACCACACCCGTCACCATTGAGTTGTCTCCGACCCACAGAGACACTACAGATCTAGGAGTCAGGGTTCCAACGTATACAGGGGGGATACAATTGAATCCATCCCATAGTTCACCCCCAGGGCCTGAAGCCTGCTGGCAAGTTGGTCCCGTGGGCTGGCTGGGAGGCAGGGTCCTCCCACCGACTCCAGAGAAGGAGGATGTGGACCGTAAATTGCTGCTGACTGCAGCTTCAGAGATGCTCTGACTGGTCTGGGGTGGACAAGGCAACCAAAAGAAGCAAGCCACAAAACACAAGTCACAGCTGTCAGTGGCCCTGCTTGCTGCTGCTCCCTGAGCTTCTTCCGGGCGGTGGTCTTCACGGAAGCAGACTGCCAGGCCTTTCTCCTGCAGCACCCCTGGGTGGGTTCCAACCTCCAACCTTGCGGCGAGCAGGTGAGTGAAAACCACTCTGGCCACTCAGGGATCTCTCAGGACCATGGAAGAGGCCGCAAAGATCGGGAAAGGGCATGGAGCACGGGAGAGCCCACCCTGCCCGGACCCCCTTCCCCTCTCTCTTCCAGACCTGCGAGAGGTGGGGTCTGCACCCCAGTGGGCCCCATGGCCTCCTGGAGGCTCACTGTTCCCACGCCCCTTCCTCAGCTGCAGTGGAAATACCAGGTCCCAGGAGAGAGGCTATTACAGGGATTGACCATAGAACCGGAAGCCCGTGCTCGGAGTCCCTGGAGGACGCGGTCCTGTGACAAGGGCAGTGAAGGTTCCAGCTGAGAGACTTAAAGAGACATCCTCTGAGACTGTGCTGCACCCACAAGGACCACGGCCCGGAGGGGTGCCCTGGAAGGTCACCTCCAGGAGGTCACCCTGGCCCCAAGACCCAGAAAGCCCTTCCTGACACTGCACCTTCAGGCTCCTCATTCAGAGACTTGGGAAGCTGGATTCTTGTCTGCGTCCCATTGTCCAAACGTGGGAAATTTCTGGGTTCTTCTGGTACGGGGGCGAGTGGTTGTACACAAAGTGACGTGCTTTGTGCATGACTGGGTGGACAATTAAAACCACCCTGGCTGAGAGGAATCTAATCCTGTCCTGTTACGCAAAGACTCTTGGTAACAATCACGTCCGTGTTTCAACCCAAGGATCCTGCAACATCCGTGTTTCCTTGGCAACATTTAGTCCCCAGCCATAAACCATCAACCCCCTGCTTAGAGAACTGTCCCTCGCTTTAACTGGGCTGGCACTTTCCCTGGGGCCTAAAGCTGGTCGCGGCAGGAAGGTGGCCAGCAGGTGGTGGTGTCTGATATCTGGCGATGGAAATGTGAGCAAGAGTCAGGAACTGGGACCCAGCTAGGCTGGCTGGGGTTCAGAAAAAAGCTCAGCCTGGGTGGGAGGAGGGCGTGAAGCACTAAGGGAAACTGGGGCAGGAGCCCAGTGCTCAGAGCGACCACACAGAGGTGGCTGGTGAAGGCTGCCATTCTGTAGGGCTCGGTCACCTGCTGATTCCAGGCCTCTGGGGCTTGACTTGCTCTGGTCCGAGGGGGCTGTGGGGCTGAGAGAAGACCAGCATCTCCTGGACCACGGACAACACTGCTCAGGATCTCTAATTGCTCCCTGTGAGGGCTCCTGCTCTTTGGCCAGATGGCAGGACTCCTTGGAGCACAACGGTGGCCCCCGTGGAGAAGTGTCCTCAAAGCCCACAAACACTTGCTGCTCTCCAGTTGGGACACAATCTCTCTCCTGGGATCAAGGACTTGCTTCTCTGTTCTCCTCTTCTTTAAGTTACTGTCACTTGCTGGAAACCAAATTAAACCTCCATTATCCAAGACTTAGAGAACTGGGAGTCTTGGTGTTTCTGGAAGTGTCCCCCCAGAATTTAACAGCAAATCACAGACAAGAAGGTCAGGAGAAAAAAACTCAAGTCAGAACCCACAACAGTCACGGGGACATGCATAGTCACTCAACCTGCTGCTTCTTATCCAAGTCGCTCCTGGACAGAGACCACTGACAGCTGGAGTGTTTGCTCTTTCACCTTAAGGGTTCTCAGTCAGAAAAGGCTCATTTATAGTGGCCACTAACGGAGGTTCAGTAAAAACAGCAGGTGCTCAGCACTATTTGATGGATGGATGGATGATGGGTGGGTGGGTGGGTGGGTGGGTGGATGGGTGGGTGGGAGGATGGGTGGATGGTGGATGGGTGGGTGGGCGGGTGGGCGGGTGGGCGGGTGGGCGGGTGGGCGGATGGATGGGTGGGTGGGTGGGTGGATGGGTGGATGGGTGGATGGGTGGATGGGTGGATGGATGAGTTGATGAGTGGGTGGATGGATGGATAGGTAAATGAATATGTGAGTGGGTTTATAAATGAATATTGTGTTCTACGACTCACAGAGACTCCAGAGGGGAACCCCAATATTGCAGAAAAACCTTCCACAATAATGACAGACATAAAAGCGAAGAAAAGCTGCCTCCTGATGGCAAGATGACTGCGTTTTTTCCTTTTCCTCTCTGTGCCCTTCCATATGTAACAAAATGGGGGTGGGAGTGGATTTGCCAGCCCTCCTCCCAGGGAGCGCACAGAAGTTGACAGAAAGACTTCAGCAGGGCTCCCAGTCATGAGTGGAAGACATGACAGCCCTGGAAGTATGCTGGAATATTGGTGTGGTGGCCCTTTTAAGTGTAGGTCTTTAGCTGTGGCCTCAGGGAAGAAACTCAGGCAGGCTTGGGCAGAGAAGGAGTGCTCCGCTCTGGTCGGGGAAAGGAGAGCTAGAAAAGCAGATGCATGAGACGGAGGAGGGAGCAGATGTCTACGGGATGCTTGCAGGGACTTGCCAGGAGTGTGTGATGGACACCTGCTCCTCCGTTCCCCTGCAAGGGTCAGTACAGCCTGGAAAGGAAACTGCCACCTACAGAGTCTGCTGGGATTTCTTGCAGGAAATGCAGCACCATGTCTGTTTGAGTCTTGCACACACAGGAGGGCACCAGGGCTTGGAAGCCCCGCCTTGTATAGCTGCATCTTAGCTTGATTTTTTCAGAGGAAGTAACATACCTAGGGAAGGGTGCTGCTTTGTTCTAATTTGCATGAAAGTGCCCCAGTGAGGACAGACCACCCTTTCATGGGCACAAGGCTTAGTCCAGCTGCCTGAAAAAGAGGTGTCCACGTAGCCAGCATCTACAGTTTCCAAAAGTCCTACAGTTACATTTTTTAAAAAGTGGTAAAAACCCTAAGCTGCTAGCGGTCCACTTCAGGCACATTGAGTGTTCCAGAAACTGCAGCCCCTGGCTCTCCCAGCACCGTAGTTCCTGGAAAAGCCTCCAAGCCTCTGCCCTACTTCAGAGTAGCTGGGAGCCCGGTTTACCCAGGTGTGGTTGGCACGGAGAGGATGCCTGCCTCGCCCTGTCTGTGGGCCCCTCTCCTAGTCCCTGTCTGGGCCACATGTACCGGTCCCTCCTGTGATCTCACTGGGGATTTCCTCAAACACCCCCAGTCAGCCTGGCTCTGCTGGCCTGCAGAGGGTCCTGGGTGCCCTGTCTAGGGGGACCCTGGTTCCTGGCCAAGGCTGAGCAGCTCCAGCGACACTGAGGTCTTCCCGGCTACAAGGACCCCTTTTGCCATCATGGTGGACACAGGTTGGGTATCAGGGAAGATTTGGATCAGGCCAAATGGGGCACGCTGAGTCTGCAGACAACCCCAGAAAACCTCCGCCACTGCCCTTGGGACAATCCAAAAATCAACCAAGCTTGTGGTCATGGAGTCACTTCCCCCTCACAGCGGCCCTATAGGACAGAGTAGAACTGCCCTATACAGTTTTCTTGACCAGTGCAGACTGCCCGCCCTGCTGGATAGGTCCGACACACCAACATCTAGGTTAGTGGTGGAGTGCCTGCTATTGTGGGGTTACTCTCCCAGCCCCGCTTCTCACCTGGTCCCCAAGGCCTGGATTCTCCCTACAGATCTGGGCCCTGCTGGTCTCTTGGCACCCACTTGGCAGGCACACCTCTGATTTGGCCTGGGCCTGCGTCTCCTCAAGGGGCTCTGAGTCACCGGGTGTGCCGAGAGCTGAGAGCGAAGGTGGAGGGGGCCACAGAGCCACGTAAAAATTCCAGAAGGGTTGGGCTGGCACCAAGGAGTCCTGAGAGACAGGACGGCTCAGCAGGGCTGACTCAGGGCAGATGGGCCCGGCCTGTTCTCAGGGTGGGGAGTGGCTGTGAGCACATACGGTGATAACAGTTGGAGAAAGACCCCTTTTATAACTGACTGCCCCACCGGGGAACCAGCTGCCTCTCCAGGGACTGAGACCCCCATGCCCAGAAGTGTTAAAATGAAGAGAGGCAGTCACCCCTAAATCAACAAGGCTGGGCAGGACACTCAATGGTCTTGGAAGGAAATGAGAGCAAGCCAAGAAAGTGGGGTTACTTCAAATGGCCTGGGCAGGGGACACAGGGCAAGAGGCAGGGGACATACCCAGAGCCACCCCCAGGGCTGCAACATGGGTTGTTGCTTGAGGCCTGAAGGGAAGAGGGGAGGCATTAACAGAACAGAATGAAGCTGCAAGTTGGGAGAGTCCACCCAGCAGAGCTGTCAGCTGGGGGAGGGACATGACCTGATGAACAAGCCCCGGTCACTCACCTCTCTTGGATCCTCCCGGGCCCAGCCTGATCTGGACCCGGCTACCACCTAGCTTCACCTGGACACTTCCAGGCTTTGGGGGTCTTAGCTAGCATGGGAAGAAGCCAGGGACAAAGTCCTCACCTCCCTGTGTACCCCACTCCTGCCTGTGCCCACACCAGCCATGCCCCACCAGAACTCAAGGGCTAGGAGGATGTAGAGGACTGTAGACAGCCTGGTGGTCAGCCCCCAGTGCATGGGGCCAGGCAGAGGGGACAGATGGCTCTGAAGGACACTGGAGGAATTCCAGAGCACCACCAGCCTGCTAGGTTGCAGATGGCACCTTCTCAGGACAGGTGTTGGCCTCATGACATGCCCAGTCCACGATGGGAAGAACTTGGTGCCAGCTGAGACTGTCCCTGTAGCCTTGTCTCTCTGGGCCCACCCGCATACATGGGAGATGCCGCAAATCCCTTGCGTGGGTGGACGCACACCTAGTGCAATCACAGAGTCTCCCATCAGGACTTGTCAATCAGGTTGGACTTCTTATGTGACAGTCCCCCCACTGCTGAGAGCCAAGCATCCTCCCCGGGACTGCGGGGTAGCACGGCCTGGGTGGTGTTATCTGCGTAACGCGGGTTGTCAATGAGTCTTCCTCCAATCTTGGAGCCCCGTTCTTCTTCACAGAGTCCAGCTTCTCAGACTGTTTGCTCAGCATACAGATTGAAAAGGTATAGTGAAAGAACATAACACTGACGCACACCTTTCCTGATTTTAGATCATGGAATCTCCCCTATTCTCTCTGAACACCTGCCTGTGGATCCATGTACAGACTCCTCAAGAGCACAATTCAGTGTTCAGGAATTCCCATTCTCCACATTCTCCACAGTGTGACCCACAATTTGTTACAATCTGCATAGCTGAGTGCCTTTGCATAGTCCATGAAACAGAGGTCAACATCTTTCTAGTCTTCTCTGCTTTCAGCCGGGATCCATCTGACATCAGCTATAACATCCCTCATTCCACGTCCTCTTCTGCCTCCAGCTTGGATTTCTGCCAGCTCCCTGTCAATGTACTGCTGCACCTACTTTTAAAAGGTCTTTCAGCAAAATTTCATTTGCGTATGATAGTAGTGATCTTGTTCAATAATTTTCACAACCAGTTGAATCACCTTTCTTTGGAATGGGCACAAATACACATCTCTTCCAGCCCGTCAGCCAGGTAGCTGTCTTCCAAATTTCTTGGCATAGTTGAGTGAGCACTAAGAGTGCTGCATCTAGAATTCTACAGGGAAAACACTCAGCGATGCAGGAAGCATAAAAAGAAGACGGGAGGAATACACAGAGTCACTGTACCAAGAATCAGTTGACTTTCAACCATTTCAGAAGGTAGCGTGTGATCAAGAACCAATAGTATTGAAGGAAGAAGCCCTAGCTGAACTGAAGGCATTGATGTAATTCAGTGACCCTATAAGACAGAGTGGAAATACCCCGTAGAGTTTCCAAGGAGCACCTGGTAGATATGGTAGATGCAGCTCTTAACCACCATGCCACCAGGATTTCCTCAGTCCCTGCCAAGCCAAACCAAGCACTGTCGAGCTGGATCTGACTCATGGCAACCCCCAGGGAGCCCGATTTTTGACTTATGCGCTTCCTGTCACCACTGCAAGGTGTCACTGTTGAACATCAGCCCTGTGTATCCCTGTTCTCTGCCCTGGTGAGCCCTGCTCTTGCCTGTGAGGTGTCTCTGCTTGGGCTCCAAAGGGATTATGGGTTCAAGGGCTTACCCTTGTACCGTATCAGGAGCCTGCTGCAGGCCACAGGGTAGGGGAGGGCACACCTGAATAAGCTCACTTGAGTAAGTTACTAAACTTGTCTGAGCCTCAGTTTCTTCATCTGAAGAATGGGGATATTAAGAGTGTCTCCTTCATGGGTTTGCCATCAGAATTAAATGAGTCAATGGAAGCACTTAGAGCAGTGTCAGGCACAGAGAAAGTGTGGAATGATGCAGGTTTATAATAATATGATGAAAGTGACAATGGTTTTTATCATGGATTCCAGGAAACTGTCTCCTAGTGGAGTGTACACAGGAGCAGACAGCTATGGTAAAACAAGGATAGAGGAGAGACAGAAGGAGTAGGTAGAGGAGAGGCAGAGAGGTGGAGAAAGAAGCTTTTTTTTTTCCTTTTGCAGTCTTTCTCAATTTGTGACTTTTTCACTTGCTGCTTAATGTCGCAAGTAAGATTTTGCTGGTGATAACTTGGAAATGCTTGGAGCTGAACATCCACAGGGAAATGCCAGAGATTCAGGCCAGATTCAGAAGAGGATGTAGAATGAGCAATATCATTGCTGATGTCACGTGGATCTCTGCTGAAATCTGAAAGATGTTTTATTTTAGTTTTATTGATTACACAAAAGCATTGGACTGTGTGGATCTTAACCAATTACGGATAACATTGCAGAGAGTGAGAATTCAGAACATTTGATTGTGCTTGGAAGGAAACTGTGCAAACACCAAGAGGCAGTTGTGCAGACACAACTAGGAGATACTAAGCAGTCTAAAATCAGGAGAGGCGTACGTAAGGGTTTTATGTTTTCACCATACGGATTCAATCTGTATGCTGAGCAAATAATCCAAGATGCTGGATTGCATGAAGAAGAACAGAGTGTCAGGAGTATGACTCATTAACAACCTGTGATACGCAGAGGACACACAACCCTGCTTGCTGGAAGTGAAGAGGACTGGAAGCACTTACCGATGAAGATCAAAGACCACAGTCTTCAGTATAGATCACACTTCAACATCAAGAAAACAAAAGTCCTCACAAGTGGACCCATAAACAAGATAAAAGGAGAAAATACTGACTTTGTCAAGGACTTTATTTTACTTGGATGGACAATCAATACTCCTAGAAGCAGCAGTTGAGAAATAGAACGACCTTTTACAATGGGCAAGTCTGCTGCAAAGGACCTCTTTAAAGTTTTAGAAAGCAAAAACGTCACTTTAAGGACTAGGGTGCACCTGACCCAAGCTACAGTGTTTTCAGTTGTCTCGGGTGCATGTGAAAGCTGGGCAGTGAACAAGGAAGACTGCAGAAGGACCGACGCCTGTGAGACACCGTGTGGGTGAAGGGCACTGAATGCGAAGACACGTCCCGAAGAACAAACAGGTGTCTTAGAAAAAGAACAGCCAGGAAGCTCCTTAGAAGCAAGGGTGGTGATGTCTCATGTCACCAACTTTGGACACGTTGTCGGGAGGGATCAGTCCCTAAAGAAGCTCATCAGGCTTGGTAAAGAGAAGGTCAGGGAGAAAAGGAAGACCCTCAATGCGATGCACTAGCACAGGGGCTGCAACCATGGGCTCGAGCACGACAACAATTGCACGCACGGTGCATATCTTAGTCACGCGGTGCTGCTGTAACAGAAGTACCACAGGTGGACAGCTTTAACAAAGAGAAGTCTATTTCTTCGCAGCAAAGCAGGCTGAAGGTCTGAATTCGGGGCATCAGCTCCAGGGGAAGGCATTCACCCACTGTCAGCCTTGTCATCAGTCTTACCCTGGGCTAGGAGCTTCTCTGTACAGGTCCCTGGGTCCAAAGGGCACACACTACTCCCAGCACTGCCTTCTTGGTGGAACAAGTTCTCCACTCTCTGCTTCCTTTCCTTTTATTTCTTGTAAGACAAAAGAGGGACTCTTTACATTGGATGGGACCCTAGTAAGGGTGTTACAATCCCACCCTAATCATCTTTTAACATAAAAGTACAATCACAAAACTGAGGACAACCACACAACATTGGGAACAGTGGCCTTACTGAGGTGACACATACTCGGAGGTGGGACAGAGTTCAATCCATGACGGTGCAGGACCAGGCAGTGTTTCATTCTGTTGAATACAGGATTGATTTGAATCAAAATCAACTTCACAGCACCAAGGCAGTTAAAATGTTAGATTATTGGCAGATGTATGACCACTTATCTTTGTACTGTGCGCTGCTTTTCTTAACTGCAAATGTAACGACCGTCCCTGAAATGCCACAATTCATACTTTGTAGCTCACCCAAAGGGACTCTAATCTTGAGGCACAGGGGATGTCACGTGTGAACGGGTGCCACAGACCAGGAGCAAGCATCCTGCACTGTCTCTTCTGCCCACGTGCACACCCACTGCCCATCAGACTCACTCGTAAAATACAAGGTTGGAGAGAAATGATTCAGATTGCGGGACGGTGACAACAGTAGACTCAGTCAGGTGCAGGCCATTCTGAGCACGGGGCCCTTCTGGGCTCGGGGTCCCTCCCAGCCTGTGACAGCTGCCCTGAAGGCGGACATGCTGCTGGTGCCCTCTGGAGCCCTGTGTCTGTTAGCAAAGCTGACGGGTTTCTTGAGATTGGGGACCCATCAGATCCTATCTAGGTCAGAAACCCTATCAGTTGTGTTTCCCTTGATTAAAGAGTCAAGTTCTTTCTCATCTGAGTGAACTTCGGGGCACCGATTTAATTTAACGTTTTCATTTTTCAATGTCAAGGTTTCCAGATCTCGTTAATTCTTGTTTTAATTCAAATCCGTTTTTGTCCAAATCCCTGAAGACCAGCAGAATTTTCAGTTTCCCTGAGTCTCTGTCTTTCCTCTGTCAGCCACCGTGGGACACACGAGGGGCTGTGACCTAGCCTGCTGTCTGCTGGGACTCAAACCAAGTTGGGGGAGGGCGGTGCAGAGAGAGACAGAGAGAATGAGAGAGACAGAGACGGAGAAGACAGGAGAGAGAAGAGGGAACAAAACAGAGAGAGAAATAGGAGAGACAGAGACAGAGAGAAGGGGAAAAAGACTCAAGGAGAAACAGAGGGTGGACAGACTTGGTGGGGAGAGAGGAGAGGAGGAGAGGAGAAAGAGAGAGAAAGAAGAGAGAGGAGAGAGAGACAGAGAGAGGAGGGGATCTGAAGCCCCCCAGTCTGCCCTCTTCAGCCTTGCTGTCAGCCGACTGTCCCTCACAGAGACCCCTGTGCACAGCAGAAGGAAACACAGCCCAGTGCTGTGCCAGCTCGTCAGCGTCAGTGTGTCTGAGTTGATGAGGGCCACAGAGGGTTTCAGTAGAAAAGAACAACGTGAGTGCTAAAACAGGAGAAAAGTAAAACCGAGATGAACAAGCAAGCTAACAAAAACCCAACCTGTTGCATTTGGGTCGATTCTGACTCACGGTGTCCCCATGTAATACAGCAAAACCACCACTTGGGTGTCCTTGGCTGTCATTTCTATGGAAGCAGGTTGCCAGGCCTTTCTTCCATGGCACTGCTAGGGGTTCAAACTTCCAACCTTTCAGTTGGTACTTGAGTGCAAACCATAGGTGCCACCCAGGGGCCTGGGGACAGCAAGGGGTTTAACAGAAACAGGGGAGCCCTCCATGAGATGGAAGGACACCCCAGCCACTGCAGGGGACTCGGAGCACCCAGCAGTCATGAGGCCAGCCCAGAACAGGCAGGCTTCCTTCCGCTGCACAGCAGGTAGAGGGAGGTGCCCAATGGCACGAAGGTGGCCAGCGTCCAGCACCGGGAGAGCTCAGGTCCTTAAGAGGGTGAGGAGTGCTGATCACTGGACATTGGCCCCCTGCCCTACCTGCAGGGGCTGGGACTGGGCATAGCTGGATGAGCTGTGATGTCCTCTTTGAAGACACTGAGAGACTGGCAGCCCTTGGCATCCGTGTGAGGCTCCCAGTGAAGTAGGGACTATTACCATCACTCCCCCCATTTTACAGATGGGAAGACTGAGGCACAGAGAGATTGAGCAACTTGCCAAAGGTCTCCCAGCCAGTTGGCTCTCAGCAGAAGAGGTTGCTCTGAGCCCCAGCCACCGGCTGCCGTGCCAGCAGCCTTCTCTTCCTCACCTGTAAAACACAGAGACACACGACCCCTTGAAGGCTGCTGAAACAACGCAAAACCAGAAATATTTATTTCATTTACTCACAGCAGCCCCGTGTAAGGTAGGCAAAACGGCTCTGTGGAGACGTCCCATCTGCCACCTTTGTGTGAGCAGACGGACACTGTTCCTTCCAAGGAACTGCTCATTGGAACCAAACCTCCAGCTTTTGGGTAGGTAAACTGTTGTCACAAGCCACTGGTGTCACCCAGATGTGAAGGGCCACCCAGAGGAGAAAATGACATCTGAGTGTTCAGCAGATGCTGTTAGGCTCTGCCCAGCTCTCCCCCCAGGCCGCCAATTCTGAGTTCAGCTACACAGGTGTCCTGACTCTCTGACTGAAGGCACCGGACAGGTCCAAGGACAGGGATTTAACCCCCTCCCCTGTCTCCCCTCCCACCTAGGCCCCCTGCACTGGGCCCTCTCCTGGGGGCAGCTATGAAAAGACCCAGTGGGACCCTGCACCAGCCTGGCTGACCTCAGGAAGCCTCCGTTTCTCCCCCAGCTCTCCCCTGCTCATTAAGGGTGCCAGACCCAGAACCGCGCCGTCCTTGAGTTGAACAGACTCATTAGGACCCTGGAGGGGACGGTGTGCTCTCCAGGTCACTAGGCAGCGGTGCCAGGAGCTGGAAGCCATTGAGTGTAGTACACAGCCATGCTTCCCTAGAAGGAGTTTCAGTGGGAGTGAGGCTGACGGTGTTGCCCGTGGCCACCGCCCGTGGCTCACCTGCCAACAAATGAACCAACCACAACAACCCAACACCCTGTCCAGTCAATTCCGTCCCACAGCAATCTTACAGGGCAGAGTAGGACTGCCCCATAGAGCTTCCAAAGAGCGCCTAGTGGATTCGAACTGCTACCCTTTTGCTTAGCAGACGTAGCACTTAACTGCTACGCCACCAGGTTTCCTATGGGAGCCAAGAAGAGAGAAAGGGGTCTGGCCTGGCCGGTCTGTGCAGGGGAGGGGGGAAGAAGCCAAGGAGGAGCAATAGGGTCTCTAGGAGCAGGGCTGAGACAGGCGGGGTCAGGTCAGGTCAGGTCAGACTAGGCCAGGCTGAGGTCAGACAGTGGCCAGCCAGGTCAGGCTGGAGTCGGCCCAGGTCAAACTGGGATCAGGCCAAGTCAGGGTGGGGTCAGGCTGGGGTCAACCAGGTCTTAAGACCACAGTGACGTCAAGGTCAAGCCAGGTTAGGCTAGGGTCAAACCCGGGTCAGTTAGGTGAAGCTGAGTGAAGCCAGGTCAGGCCACTCTCTGGGCCCCCCAGGACCCACAGGAGAGCTGCCAGGTCCTGTCCAGGCTTCCTTCACACCCCATTTTTAACAGGGAACAGTCCATCCCACTGCAGGGTGCCAGCGTGGGCCGTCATGCCCTCGTGTTTATAGAACCTGCCCTGGTGGGCATGCAGCCGGCATGGCTGACGGCATTTGTTTACCCTTCGGCCATAATGCATGAGCTCCCTGAAAGGGGGGACAGCTGTGGGCGGCACATTCCCGGACGCTGGCATCATGACTGAGGCTAAGGCATGCTGTCACCAGGTGACAGAGCAGTCCCTGGAGGCAGGCCAGCTCCAGCCACCACTGACTCCTGGGCCCACCCTACAGGCACAGTGGAGAGGACCTGAATGCAGACAGCACCTTAGGGTGCCCAGTGCTGTCCTAGGATCTCCCTACTGTCCTCTTTATCCTTCCAGGGTGCTGAGAGGGACCAGTGACATTCCCCAGGAGAGGCTCAGCCACATCTATGACCATTTACCCTCACAACAGCCACACTAGAAGGAGGCACTCTCATTACCCCTATTTCCCAACTGGCGAAACTGAGGGAGAAGAGGGCTAAGCAGCTAGTCAGTGAGGGAGCCAGAACCTGAACCAGGCCTTCTGAACCCAGAGCCGGTACTCAGAACCATGCCTGCCTGGTGTCGGGGTGAAGGTGCCGACTTATAAATCAGGACACTGAGGCCACAATGGGGACAGGATCTTGGCCAGGGTCACACAGTGGGAACAGTTTTGCAGCGTTTAGTGCACTAACAACCTCACGTGACTGCCACCTGAGCAGCTCAGAGCGCCTTCATCACCCTCAAAGGCACCCCCATACCCATCTGTGATCATCCGTTTCTACCCCAACACCCTTTCGTCCTGTCTCTATAGACTTTGCTGTTTCGGACATTTCATATAAATGGAATCGTGCCATATGTGACCCGTGGGGTCCAGCTGATTCAGTCAGCATAGTGCATTCATGGTCCGTCCCTACTGTAGCTGGTATCAGAACTCCTTCCTTTCTAGGGCTGAATAATGATTCCCCATTATATGTACATACCACAGGCGGTTTATCCATCCATCTGCCGATGGACGTTTGGGCTGCTTCCACAGCGTGGCTATTGTGTATCCTGCTGTGAGCCCTGGTGGTACAGTGGCTAAGCATTTGGGCTGATAACTAAAACATCAGTGATCTGGACACACCAGTCTGCTCCTTGGGAGAAAGATGTGACAGTCAGATCTCTCTACATGACAGCCTCAGAAACCCCAGGGACAGTCCTGTTCTGTCCTACAGGGTCCCAGAGTCGGAATCAACTCGAAGACATCAGATGGGCAGAGTGCTGCACTGAACGTTTATGTATCAGTTTTTGCTTGAATTCTTGTTTTCGTGTCTCTTGGGTATGTACCTAGGAGTGGAATTGCTGAGTTACATGGCAGTTCTTGGTCTATTCCAAACACTGTGATTCAAATGTGCAGATTTCTCCTTCGGTCCAGCTTTCGCATACATAGGAGGCAGCTGAAAACACCATGGCTTGGATCAGGTACATCTTGGTCCTCAAAGTGACATCTTTGCTTTTTAGGATGTTAAGGAGAATCTTCCTTAGAAGCAAGAATGGTGAGACTTCTGGTCACGTGCTTTAAATGTGTTATCAGCAAGCGTCAGTCCCTGGGGAAGGACACTGTCCTAGACACCTAGTGCTGCTATCACAGAAGCCACAAGTGGACAGCTTTAACAAGGAGAAGTTTACTTCCCTGTGGTGAAGTAGGCAGAGTCCCAGTTTAGGGCATCAGCTCCAGGGGAAGAAAGCTTTCTGTCAGCTCTGGAATAAGGTCCATGTCCTCAACCTTCCCCGGTCAAGGACTGACTCAGGTGCCGTGAACCCGGGTCCAAAGACATGCTCTGCTCCCAGCACTGCTTTCTAGGTGGTGTGAGGTCCCCACTGTAAGCTTGCTTCCCTTTCCTTCTACCCCTTGTAAGCTAAAGGGTGGAACTGGCCACACCCCAGGGAAACTCCCTGTACACTGGACCTTAGCAAGAGTGTGACAGTCCCATCCTAACCCTTTTTAACATAAAGCTATGGTCACAAAATGAAGGCTAAGCCCACAATACTGGCAATTATGACCCACCCAAATTGATATACCTGGGTTTGAGAGGAAATAATTCAACCCATGACAGACATCATGCTTGGTGACATAGAGGGTCCATGAAAAAGCAGAAGACCCTCAAAGAGATAGACTGACACAACGGCTGCAACATGAGCTGAAGCAGGACAATGATTGTGGGGACGGCCTGGGACCGGGCAGGGTTTCCTTCTGTTGCTCACGGGGTCACTGTGAGTCGGAACCAACTCTATGGCACCCAACAACAGCAAAACATGGTAATTCTTGATTTAATTTATTGAGGAACAGTGTGTCTATCTACATTTCTATAGAGCGTTTTTCTTTAAGAGCCCAGTGTGGAAAGTTCAGAGCAGACCCCCTGCTCTAGGCACTGGGTCCTAGCACTCAAGGGCATTCAATGGGTAGCAGAGAAAGAAGGGGTGGTTGTCCCCAGGAAAAGCTTTGCCAGCACCCATCCATCTAGGCTTCAGTTCCAACTCCAGCACTTGTAAGCTGTGTGTCTGAGTAAGTGACTCACCCTCTCTGGACCTGGCTTCCCACATCTGTCCAATGGGATTGTTGTGAGGTTTCTGTGAGCTAGGACTTTTGAAACAGCTGTGTCAGCACCAGGCGAGTTGCCGACACACTCAGCTCTTTGCACTTAGCCCACAGTATGGTGGCCCAGTGGCTGAGTTCTTGTCTTCCCACGGGAGACCAAGGTTTGATTCCCAGCCACCGCGTCTCATGTGGAACCACCACTTGTCTGTCAGTGGTGACTTTTGTGTTGCTGGGGTGCGGATCAGGTTACAGCAGAGCTTCCTGACTAAGGTGAGTGTCACAGATTGAATTGTGTCCCCCCAAAGTATGTGTCAACTCAGTTAGATCTTCATTCCCAGTATAGCATAGTTGGCCTTCATTTGTGATTAGAATTTTGTATTAAAGAGGATTAGGGTGGGACTGTAACACTCCTACTAAGTCCACATCCCTGACCCGCCATGAAGGGAGTTTCCTGGGCTGTGGCATGCGTCTCCTTTAATCTCACAAGAGCTAAAAGGAAAGGGAGGCAGAGTGAAGTTGGTGGACTAAACACACGTCTCTTTAAATTCCTCTGGAAACCAAGACCTGAATTGGCAATTAAATGGAGCCTTCTAGACACCTAGGGAGCCCTAGGACACGGCACAAGGCTGTTAACTTGGACTTTATACCACTGAACGGAAAACCTCCTCTTTTGCCATCCCCTGCTCTTGGTGAGTGTTGGCTTTCACAGATGGAAGGTAACTCGCCATTTTAACTTTTTTTTCCTCTGCCTTAGCTGGTGGGCAGAGCTAGGACTTGACTAGCAGGTAATCTCATATGCACAGCTGGTGGGATCCGGGGGTGAAATTGCCACGCTTTGAGAGCCTGGCTTTGAACTCTGCACATCTTGGCACTTTTGGCCTCTCTTTCCGCCTCCGTCATTGAGCAGCCTCTACCGAGGCAGGTGGGGAGCTTGTGCGGGACGTCATCTTGTTCCACTGGGAGGCAGAGATACCCATATGGAGGACTCAGCTAGACCTGATTCCTAGGCTGGGAGGCAGCGCCTCCCTGGAGGAGAGCGCTTCTCTGGCAGAAAAGCAGTATTTTACACAGTGTTGCCTATGGCTGGGGCCTGACAGCAGAGGCCAGCAGGGCAGTAGCCCTTCCGTATTTTGAACTAGTTTATAACACCTGGGGTTGGCTATAGAGGTGCTTACTTTGCCAGCTGGGAAGAGGGACCTGTACATCTGAAAACCTGACTGACTTTGGAAGTTGTCAGATACCTTTTATCTTTCATTTTAAGACAGACTAGGGAAACAACTGCAGTCCGTCCTCACAGAATCTCTCTCAGACTTTACTGATTCACGTGATGCCCCCAAAGCAACAAACTCTGGATAAAAGCATAACTAAGAAATCACCCATGGCTTCAGAAGCCCCTAAAATAAACAACCAAAGAACTTTCCAGATGAAGAAACCTATCTGAAACTATTGGAAGGTGAACACAAAAGGATTGGACAGAGAGATAAAAGGAAAGGGAAGTGAGCAGAGAGTGGGGACCTCAGGCCACCAGGAAAGCAGTGCTGGGGCATAGCTTGTCTTTTGGAGCTGAGGTTCCTGCACTTAGAAGCCCCCAGACCAGGGGAACACTAATGACTGGGACTTTCCTCCTGAGTTGGAGGGGAGAAAAAGCCTTCCCGTGGAGCTGGCACTCTGATTTCAGACTTCTAGTCAATTGGACTGTGAGAGAAGAAACGTGTCTTTGTTAAAGCCATCCCTTTGTAGTATTTCTGTGACAGGAGCACTAGATGACTCAGACAGTAGATTAGGAAAACAGTCCTGGCAATCTGTTTCCAGCGAAAATGCTATGAATCACTATGATTGTAACAGGGCAGGACTGGGCAGCATTTCCCTCCCCCGACGGGCATCCTGTCTCTCTGTCAGCATCACATCTCACCCTACAACTGAGGCTGTCACCACCACCCTGCAGAGAAGGAAGCCACCTCAGATAGGCTGGATAACTTGGCTATGCCCCATAGTACCCCCAACTCTGAGCTGATCTGCCTCTTTCTCCCCCTGTGCAGCAGCCTCCCACGAGACCTCCACCACCTTGGAACCAAACAGCAGCCAATTACAGCAGATCTTTAACACAATAAAAATCCGAGGAACTTAATAATCCCAAATAAGGCTTCCTATGCATTCCCCCAGGAATACAGCCCAGAGGCAGGACAAAGAGCATGTCGGGGGGAGCAGGGAGACCCACACTTGTCTCCTCATTGGGCCTCTCAGCCTAAGATGCTGGATCCTATCTCCAGGCCCAAACAAAAGTGTCCCCTGGGACCTCTGCCTCACCCTGCAGCCCTAGGCATTCTTGCCAGCAATTCAAAATAACCACATAAAGTGATAAGCAGGGTTCAAGTTTAACCAGCAGGATGAAGTCCACTCTTCTTAGTCACTGGGAGGGTTTCTGGAAAAGGAACAACTCTCTGACCAGCTGCCCACACGGCGCCTGCCCCTCCACGTAATCATTTAATGGCCACAATGTTTAAAAGTTTTCAGGGATATTTCTGGAGATGAAACAGCCTCACTTCACCCAGAGCAAGCCAGGCCCAGCCAGACTCTAAGTCTGCTCTCCCCTAGGGACAGAGGAGTCGTGGGGAGGAGCTCTCGGGGCAGAGAGGGGTAGAGTTGGGGGGAGGTGTCAGACCTCTCCAGGCTCAGAAACCCCCACAAGATCTCAGCAGTGAGGCAGACTTGTGAAACTGGAACTCAAGACCCAACACCCCTTGTAAACCACAGGTGACTTCACTACACGATTTCCTCGGGCCTCAGTCTGCTCATATGCCAAATGGGTATAAGTGGGATAGTTTTTAAAGTCTGAGAGAGTAACAAAGTCTGTAGAACAGCCAGTACATGGAGATGCTTGCAGATAGACATCTGGGTCTGACATCTTTGTCACCATCAAGGTCACCCAGTGTGTTTCACGAACACAAGATCCAAGGCTTGGAGGGAAGTGCCCAGTGCCCAGCATCATGTAGCCTCCTGTGTGGGGCTGGCCTGGGACTTGTGCCTGCTGTCTCCAGGCCACTCTGTCCTCTCCCTGCCCCATGCTGACCTAGGGGCTCTTAGCATCATCTCAGCACCCGTGGGATAAGGGACCATCCTCTCACCCCATCAGACAGATGAGGAAAGCAGAAGAAGGAAGGGGAATTGCTACTTGAGGTCACATCACCGGTAAGGGGTGCAGCGGGGAGGGTGACCAGGCTATCCACCACCCTGTCCTGACCCCGCGGAAACATCCAGCTCTGGTCCAGAGAAGGAAGGGCAGTGCTGGCCTCACCAGGGGCTGGAGCCAGCAGCCAAGACACAGGGGTCTGCAAGAATACCCTGGCCCCCTCCTCCCCACCTCAGCAGTGAGGCTGCTCATCCCTGGGCCCCAGCCCTGCTCTACCCATCCAAGACAGCAGATGCCAGAACAAGGAGCAGGCGGTCCAAGCAGCTTTGTCTGGTGCCCGGGTGGTCATTTAGCATGGCTCTGCTGACGGGGAGGCCTAGGGAAGCTGTCAAGGCTCTGAGCAGCCTTGGTTCACGGTTCATGGAGAGCCACTCATGGTCCCACTTGCTTGTCACCTGCAGACAGTTCTCATCGCTCTGGATTAATGTGAGACCCTTCCCGTGCTGGCACAGCGCTGTGTGTGCCAACATGCCAGTCTCTCCTCTCCTGCCCTAGCCACAAGGGGCTTCTCTCAGAGCCTCAAATGTGCTGGGCTCCTTCCGGCCCCAGGGCCTTTGCACATGCTGTCTCTTCTGCCTGGAAGGACTGATGTTGTTGCCTGTTAGCCTAGTTAAGTGGTACTCACCTTTCTAGTTTCAGCATCAACTTCATGCCTTAGGAAGCCGGTCCTGGGGTGGCCAACATCCCTGCTTGGTCAGGACTGAGGAATTCTCTGGCATAGGGCAAGCTCCAAGTAGGCTAGTCCCCCAGGCCTGCCCTGACCGCTGTGTTCCAGGGACCAAGATTATGCGAGCCCCTGTGTACACGCTCACAGTCCCTGGGCTTCTAGAAGTGCAGTACTTGTTGTAGTTGTAATTAATACATCATTTTTTGTGATGATTCCTCCCAAGCGTCATCTTCCCACCAAAATACAAGCTCCTAGAGAAGAGAGTCTGGCCTGTTCATGCACCTCCAGCTCCTAGCCCAACACTGCAGAGAGTAGGTACTCCACTAAGACTTGAGGAATGAATGAATGAGGGACTTAATGAACGAGGAGACTGGGTCCCAGACAGCAGCTTCAGGGTGGACAGGGGAAGTCCCAGGGCCTACAGCTATTGCTTAGCTCCTTGAAATGCTTCACGATGTGAGAAGCTTGCTGGCAACGAACAGGCTGCATGTAAGGTGGTGAGTGCCTCATCCCTGGGAGCATTTAAGCAGAGGTGGGGCAGTGGCTGCTGCATGGAGCAGCCTACACTGGGCTAGAGCTACAGCAGACACTGAGGTCCCCTGGAAGCCCAGAGTGCTGTAGGAGGCCTGTCATGAAAGCAAGAAGCAGGGGGAACACGCAGCCCTGAGGGGGTACCTGGTGAAGAGAGGGGTGGAGAGGACTGCACAGAGGTGCAGGTATAGCACGGCATTGAATGACAAAGCTGGACTTGAGGAATTACTGCAAGGGAGTCAGCAAAGGAGAGACGTGGGATCAGAGTTGAAGGTGGACCCATTTTAAAGAGAAAACACGAGGGCAGTGAAGTGCAAACCACCTCTCCTGCTCCCGAGTATTGGAGCTGAGAGTGTGGCCTTGCCTTTCCAAGGCTCTTCATAGTTCACAAAATGCTTTCTTGTACTGCCTTTCCCAAGATAGATGCTATTTATTTTCCCATGTAAGATTCCAGGGTACAGAGATGAAGGCTGATTCATGTTCCCCTGTTTCAGGGACCCAGGGTTCTCATATTTTGCTGCTCTGCTTTGGGAAGCCTCCATTCCCAAAGCTGCTTTATGGCCCAAGATGGCTGCTCCAGCTCCAGCCATCACAGCTGTATCCCAGTCAGCAGGAGGTGGGAAAGTAAAGAGGAAAGGCATGCTTCTCTCCTTAGAATACTTTCAGGAAATTGTGCTCACATGTGCCACCATAAAGAAATACAGATGAAATAATGGCCAGAGTATTTTGAAAAGCTTAAGCTATGTTTTCTCATTTACATTATTTTTGCAAAAACCATGCACAGCTTCTATGTTTGCCAGTTGCACCCTGCCCCTGAGCGGTGTTTTCAGGAGTGTGCTGTACCAGTTTTTCTTTACAGCAACATGTAAAGGACATGCAGGGTTTGATTTTTATGCTCCAGTCCTCACACTGGCCTCTCTCCACATCTATGGATTTTACAGGGGAGGAAACTGAGGCTCAGAGGGCCAAAAGGACTTTCCTGCAGCTCTACTCAGAGGGCACAGCAAGGCAGAGCCACCACCGCACCCCCCCAATCTGTAACATGGCTTCCTCCTGGCCACCCTGTATCTCACAGCCCTCTTTGTGTCCTTGTGATTCACAGTGTTAGGACACTGGCCTTTGAAGTGGACTCTCAGACTGTCCATCAGGGTAACATCCTGCAGTGGAGGAGAGGCACTGAGCCCCCTACCACTTCAGAGGAGGGCTGCCCTCAGCCATGGGCCTCCCTGGCAGACGGCTGCTGGGACAGACGTTTCCCTGGAGGCTGGCCTCTCCAAGTGCTGGGGTTTGGCCTTGCTGGCCAAAGGGGGTCAGGCAGTTGACCCCCAGGGCCTTCTCTAGGCAGCCTCCAGGCAGCTGGCTCCTCCTGGGAGGGCAAGGAGTATCCCCTGATTTGCTTAAATCCCCAGGTTCCAGCTCAGAAGATGACCTCTCTGTGCCTCAGTCTGCTCCTCAGTGCAATGGATCCCACAGCCACACAGACCCACTTCTCAAGTGTGTGCAGGGACATCATCTGCCAGGAGTAGCAACGCGGTGAACGTAGCCAACAGCCCAGCCTTGGCCTGTCTGCCTGGCTTCAGTGCTATCCCTGGGGATCACCGAATCTAGGGAGACTCACCCTCCCCAAATGCTACTCTGCTCTGAGGAGGACTGCTTGATTTCTTAAAATGTGTGCAAATTCTACATAAACTGCAAAGACTCACCCAAGTTGCTTCTAATACCTGCTCTCCCGGTTTTGCCAAAAGCCTGCTGCAGGCCCTGGGAGGACCAAGGCTTCATGTCTCTGATACAGGCAGCAACCTGGACTGGGGGGCTCCATCTAAGCAGGAGGTCCCGGGCAGGGTGGTCAGGGACAGGACCCCCACATCCAACTGCCTGATCATGAAGGACACAGGATTAATTACCTCTCATAAAGTTGGGTTGAAGAGGCCTCTCTGCACACCGTGGCTCCGGTGCTGTGGCCAAATAAGGCGATATTACATTTCACTGTTTATAACAGGCCCGTGAAACAGGGCAGCTTGGAGGACACTGCAGAGAACTGGGCCCCAGCTGCTTCTCTCCGCTCCCAGCACCCTGAAACTCCGCCCAAGTCAGGGCTTAGTCCCATACAGAAACAATCATTCATCACATTTTAAATACACAGCCAGCAAACCAAGGGGACCCCGTCTCACCCCCAGGCAGCAAGTTCCCCACAAGTGGCAGAAAACAGCTTGTAACTCCATTCATGATTTAAATGCTGAAGAAGCAGTCATGGTTTCATTCTGGAGGCTGGAGCAAAAACAGAAGGCATCAAAAGGGGGAAAATGCAGAACAGAAGCTCAGATTTTCAGGGACTCTGGAGTCTGGATGAACCCCTGAAACCGTTGCCCTGAGACCATCTTCAAACCTTGAAGCAGAAGCGCCCCCTGAAGTCGTCGTGGAACCCAGCAGTGGTTCCCCTAGACTGCTGGATAAGTTCTGCCACAAGCATTATGCCATGTCAAGGGTTGTCTATACGGGATCAGGGTGATGCTGACAGCTTGGGGGATTGGATGGGAACCTGGAGGACAATGGGATCACACTGATGAGGGAGGAGCAACTCCAAGAGGGAAGGTGAGAATAGTCTCACAGCCCAAAGCATGCGACCAACATCGCTGAACTGTTCACACGGAAACTTGAGCTGGTGTATGTCTTGCTATGTGTGTTCTTGAAAACAACAACAAAATAGATAGAATTTATAAAGTAAAAATAACAAGAAGAAGAAAAAGTGGAAACTTCAGGGCTGTGTTTGCGAGGTGCCTTTCTCTGCCCTGAGAACTGATTTCCAACCTTTGCTTGCAGACAGGCGTTCTGCTGGTGCCAAGCCTCTGGTGACCCTCCCGTCCCAACAGCGTTTATAAAAGGAGACACAGAGCTGGCAGGGCCAGGGTTCGGTAATTGGAATTAATAATAAGACAACTGTAAGTGTTTAAAACCTATTAGGAGGCTTTAAGGGCTAAACAAAGTGTCAACTTGCTGGCGTTGGCACCCTGGACGTGGAATAATGCCACCTGCGTTTAAGACCGTTCTAAGCCCAGGGGTGAGTTCTAGCAGCTTTGCTGTGACCTGCCACTTCGGAGCAGTGGCCTGCACGACGCTGAGCAGGAGGACTTGGGAAAGCTGAGGGGTGCCATGTGCTTTGGGGATCTCCCCCGCCCAGCCACCCACTCCTCGGAGTCTGTTTTCATCTCTGCCCTCCGCCCCACAGAATCTTTTCTGGAACTTCCGAGGTGCTCAGGGAATGCTCTCTGAAGGGCAGAATGAAGCAGTGAGTGAGTGAACAAGCCAACGAATGAGTGAATGAAGCAGTGAAAGAGTGAAGGAACTAGTGAATGAGTGAAGGAACCAATGAATGAATGAAATGTGTTACTGTGTCGCTCATCAATGCCTCCCTTAAATCTCACTTGAGGTTGTGTGGGATGGGCTTACACACACACACACACACACACACACACACACACACACACACACACACACACACACATCTACGAAGTCCAAAAATTAAGTCCACAAACTTAGTTGTTCTAAGGATTGAACACCTCGTTGCTCAGCATCACTATGGTCACCTTCGAAGTCCTCCCCTTGGGAAGCTACGCACTGATATCAGCACGTAGTCCACCCTTCAAAGAGATTCTGGAACTCTTTCCGGCACGGCCATCGCACAGGGTGGCACTGTGGCATGTTCGTGAACTTACTTGTACAGTGGTTTGTGAAGGAGTTTTTAGCCAGTAAACAAATAACTGTATTGAAACACCCTCCCTGCTCACCTGACCTGGCCCCCAGTAACTTTTTTCTTTACCCAAAGATAGAGAAAATATTGAGAGAAAGACATTTTGATGAAATTCAGGACGTCAAGGGTAATTCAACGACAGCTCTGATGGCCATTCCGGAAAAAGAGTTCCAAAATTGCTTTGAAGGGTGGGCTAGGTGCTGGTATAGGTGCATAGCTTCCCAAGCAGAGAACTTTGAAGGTGACTGTCATGATATTCAGCAATGAAGTAGGTAGCATATTTTCTAGGATGAGCTCGTGAACTTAACTGGCAGTCTCGTATCAGCTTCTTACTCCTTGGTGACCTGTGTGTGGCTGTGATGCTGGAAGCCATGCCACCCACATTGCATGTGCCAGCAGGGTCACTGTCTTGGAGTTCTACTGCCACTGTAACAGAAAGAGCACAAGTGGACGGCTGTAGCAAACAGCGCTTGCTCTCTCACAGTCCAGCAGCTGCAAGAAGCTTCTGGTCCAAACGGAAGGCGCCAGCTCCAGGGGAGGCCTGTGTCCCTCTCAGCCCTGGAGGAAGGTCCTCGTCATCAGTCATCCCTTGTTCCTGGAGCATCTTGGCGTAGGACTTTAGGTCCAAGGGATGCGCTCTGCGGCCGGCGCTGCTCTCTCACTGGCATGAGGTTTCCATGTCTCTGTGCTAAACTCTTTCTTTTATACCTCAGAAGAGATTGGCTTAAGACACTATCCTGTCTTGCGGACCTCATCTATAAAACCATAGCTAATCCATCTTATTAAATCATAGTGATAGAATTCACAACACATAGGAAACTCTCATCAAATAACAAGACAGTGAACAATCACCTAATACTGAGAATCATGGCCCAGCCAAATTGATGCACACCTTTGGGGGGGTGGGAGATGGATGTAATTCAATCCCTGACAGTCACCCATGGTGGACAGATTTCAGTGGTGCTACCTGACTAAAATGGAGCAGGCAGAAAGACCTGGTGATCTACGTCCAAAAATCAGTCGATGAACACCCAGTGGATCATAACGGAATAGTGTGACATCATCCTGGAAGGTGAGCCCCTCTCGCAGGGTACACCTGAGACACACAGTGACCATAAGGAGTCCAGCCTCCCCAGTGACCCCGAGGATGGTGCAGGACCGGCCAGCATTTGCTTTTGATGCCCACAAAGTCACCATGAGTTGGAGGTGACTTGATGGCAGCTAACAGTCACCCCTGCCACCAAAAGACAGGGTTGCAGGGCCCAAGTGGGTCAGGACCAGCTGCAGCATGAAACTCTTGGGTTCAGAGGTGACCTCCAGGGTCGCTGACCACAGATCAGTCCTTGGCAGTCCTGGCCTGCGACCCCTGACAGCCTCCCCTCCCCACAGTGGGGGGTATCGCCTCCTTTCTTCCCAGAGCCCCACACCCAGATCCGCACTTCGTGACCCCCGTCTCATCAGCAGAGTAGCCCTTGTACCAGGAAGCCACCCTGCCACCACAGCTGCTCTGGGTCTGCGCAGATGGAGGGCTGATGGGCTGTGGAGCACCTGACTCTCCGGTGATGGTAAGCTGGGGGGCCATGTAGCCCTCATATCTGGCTGATGGTGAGCAGACAGGCAGCATAACCCCAAGTTTGCACCACTGGTGTGTTCTCAGGCGGTATGACCCCCAAGTCTGCTCTGACAGTGGGCCGCGAGGTGGCACTGGGCTGGCCTGTAGGGAGCACTGTACGTCAGAGCCCTCAACCACCCTCAACCACCCAGGCTTTCTCACTCGCTTTCCTGGAAAAGGTGTGATTTACTGTCCACAATGACAATAATACCTCAGGGACTTACTGTGGCTTTTTCAAAGACCATGCACCAGGAGGGTTAGACTCACCTGGTCAGAGCCTTTGTCCTGCTCTGTGACCTGGGCCAGCTGGCGGCACATGGTTCACTTATTCGGCACAAGGGTGCAGAGCACCTGCCACGTGCTGGCACATCAGAGAGCCAGCCAGGCGGGACCCCTGGCCTTCTGAGGACAGCCCAGTGACGCAAAAGGTGGCAGCGTTCATTTATTTACAGCGTGCTGTGTGCTCCAAGCCCTGGGGCTGCAGTGGTAAGAGCTCAGCAGCTGACCAAGGGTCGGCAGTTGGAATCCATCAGGCGCTCCTTGGAGACCCTATGGGGCAGCTCTGCTCTGCCCTAGAGGGTTGCTGTTTGTTGGAATCGACTCGATGGGAGCAGGTTGTTGGTTGGTGGTTTCCGATGTCCTGGGAGCCATGCCAAGAACCTCATCTGTGTGAACCCGTTTAGTCCTCGCAGCAGCTTGTGAGGCACGTAAGGCTGTAACCTTTATTTTTGCAGAAACAGAGGCCCTAAGGGAAGTGAAGCAGTCTTCTGCTTTGTCTTTCTGGTTCTGACACTGGGCAGCCACCTCCCTGGGCCCCACCCTGTGGGGCTTCTGGAGAGCACATAGGTCAACTGCCTGGAACAGCATGGGGAACAGAGAAGGTGCTCAGGGAAGGGCAGGAGGGTTGTATGTGTAACTGCAATGGAAATTGGCAGTGCAGGCTGTGAAATGGGGACACACCCCTCTCTCAGTGACCCAGCTCCCCAGAAAGCTGGATGAAAGAAAGGGATTCCTCAACCCCAGTGAAGAATCTAGCTAAGCCAGGCCTGGCCGGCCACCATCCAGAGCTAAAGTAGAGACTGCAGGAGGCCACACCTGCAGTAGTCAGCTGGGATCCTGGGAAAGTGTCTGCATGTTAATAATTAACCCCCTCAGGAAACCCACTCTGCTGCACGAGCCCGCTGACTCATTTGGCAGACTCTGCGTGCCTTCAGGAGTGACTCCTCACTGCCATCACCTCACTCGAGACCAAGGCCACAGAGGTGTCGCTGCAGCCAGTGGGGAGGCGTGACCCTGGTGACCAGAGCGGCCTTGAGGGAGCTGAGCCTGATGGAGGAGACAGCGCTGGACCATCCGCTGAACCGTAAGGAGCACGGTAGCCCAAGGGGTAGAAGGGCCCTGCTTGCTGCCAGCCCAGCCAGGTGGGAGTCCTGTTTGCCCTCTGGGTACTGTGAGAGGGCAGAGGGACCCAAGGAGCCGGGCTCCTAAGCAGCACCCAGCCTAGCCTGGCTGGGGAAGGGCCAGGTCCTGGAGGCGGGCACTCTTCCTAAAAACAGCAACCGTGAACCCAGGTGTGCTCAGGCCTGGTGGCACTCAGGGTTGCATTACTCTGACGTTTAAGCTTTGTGGGGTGTTGAGCAGTATCCCTGGCCTTTACCCACTGTATGCCAGTAATATCCCTAGCCTGTTCTTACAACCAACGTCTCCAGATTCTGCCCCCTGTCCCCAGGGGGCACCATGCCCCTCCTCTGCTTCAAAGCTCTGCGCTTTCAGCTGTAAACAGAAATGAAGTTCTAGTGCACATCACCACACAAACAGGCACATCGCAACCCTAACAGGCCCGTGTTAGGGGCCGACTGTGCACCAGGCACCGAGCTGGCCTTCATGGCCCTACAGAGTTGGTCTGGCACTGGAGAGGTCATGAGGCCTTGGTGACAAAAACCTCTCACTCACTTCTCTGTGCCTCAGTCTCCACATCAGTAAAATGGGTTCAATAATGGTGTTTAGAGTAGATAAGTTGAAACTTGTCTCCTGTTTTACCCACGAGGAGAGCTCAAATACAGAGAAATAAGTCTCTGGCCCAAGTGTCACCTGGCTGCTAGGGGCAGGCCTGTGAGTTACCCTGCCATCTCTCCCCGGACCCTCCTCTGTAACCTCACGCTGTGTCTGGTGCAGACCTTGCCTGGTGGAGAGGGCCGAGAGGCCTGTTCGTTGGGAAGAGCAGGGTGAGAACTGCTGTGTAACTTGCAGAATGTCGGCAGTGTTCCCACACTGTCTGATTAGAAAATGTTACATTGGTGTGTGCGTCCCGCTGCACATGTTCTCAACAACAGCAGCAAAAATAAAGTACAAAAATGAAGAAAAAACAGTCCTGGGTCTTGTCCCAGCTCTGCCCTGCCCGGACAGCGGAACTCAGGCTGCTCCCATGGCTCGCTGGGCCTCGGCTTGCTATATGGGACAGGCTCCTCTTTCTTTGTTAGTTGTGGTCAAAACATACACGTCGAAACCTTCCCCAAGTCAGCCGTTTGCACACGTACAGTTCAGTGACTTTGATCCTTTCTGCAAGTTGCACACACACACTTGGTATCATTTTCCAGATCATTCCACGGCCAGGAGCGTAAACTCAGTGTCCCTTTGAGTCGCTTCTTCTCCGCCCCTCCTCCTCCCACCCTGGGAACTGCTCATCATCTTTGCTTTCTGTATATTTGCTTATTTCATAGAAGGAAGGTGTTAGGATATTTGTTCTCTTGTCAGTGACAGACTGGGCTCAGCATGACATGGCCTGCACGGGTCCTCACTCCTCTTCATGGCTGAGCGGTATGCCACAGCCATGGTGGCGCCGTGATTAAGCACTTGGCTGCTAGGCGAGAGATCCGCAGGCAGAGCCCCATGAGGCGGTTCTGCGCCGTCACCGTGAGCTGGGGTGGGCTCGACGGCAGCAGTCCACTCCGCCGCGTGGATGGGCACAGCTGTGTGCGTCCATTCCTCTGCAGACGGAAGTTTGGGTTGTTCCCGCCGTCTGACTGCTGTGAACAGTGCTGCAGGGAACACGGGCTCTGCCTGCTCTCCCACCTCAGTGTCTTGGGCACATGGACCGCAGACTGGGGTTGCTGGGTCGTATAGGGTGGTTCTGGGTTCAGCTTTGTGAGGAACCACCACACTGCTCTCTGCAGCCGCTGTACCACTTTACGGTCCCACCCGTGGTGGCCAATGGGGCCGCTGTCTCCAGGGTCTGTTGTTCTCTGTTTGGGGATCAGCTCTACCCACTGGGGGGAGGGAGTGTCTCCTTATGGTTCTGACCGCACGGAATAGGAATCGGCTTGGCCAGGGCCTGCTGACCCCCCATGCTGGGTGTCTAAGCTGTTGTCTCCTCCTCCACAAGCCAGGATGCTTGGGGGGGACCCGTCCTCCAGGTCATTAGGGTTGTACTTGTAGACGCTTTGAGAGGAGGTTTCCTCTTGGTGAGGGTCTCCAGCCAGGGCCAGTTTGGGGCAGGGCAGAGGGTGTTCCTGACAACAGGCCCACCCTCCTGAGTCCCGTGAGAAGCTGGCCACCGTGTCTGTCTGAGCAAGCCTAGCCCCGCGTCCCCTTTTTTACTGAATGAGTAATCAGTGACATCATCTCATTTACCGGTGAATGAATGAATGAGCGAAGGAGAAAGCTGACTTCTCTGGAACTCCAGGACATGAGCTGAATGTCACCCCTCTGTGATGAGGGGGTGGGGGCCAAGCTCTGCCCTCCCACTGGCCCCCTCCTGGAGACTTCCTGGGCCAGTTCTGGGCTATGACAGCCACTTCCCAGAGACATCCTTGGACCAAAGCTGCAGCGCGCCCCAGGGGTAACCCTTGTCTCTGGGGCCATCTGACCTCTTTTGGAAGATGAGTTCCAAGGGCAGAGGAGGACAGAGAGAGGGTTTGCAAAGCCAGCGAATTAGCTGGAAAAGGTCTTGTTTGTTTTCGGTTTGCTCTCAAGAGTATCGGACGGCCAAGGCAGAGCGAGGAATGTGGACTGAGCGGGAAACATCCACCAAGTGGTCCTCATTCCGGAGAGGTACCAGCTGTTGGCAGAGACCTAAAACTGAGACTTTCTAAGGCCAAGACCGTCCCAGGACCCATTTCCAGCCAGCAACCCCGTCCCCGACCCTGGGAAGGCCCTGCTGGGGGTCATCGCTCTGACAGGAGGCGGGGCCTGGCTCAGCACCAGGCCTGCTCTCTCCCAAGCAGGAGAGTGGGTCTCAGAATGCCAGGGAAACCTGACGGTCCAGCCCAGCCCCTGATACCAAGCACAGAGGCAGCTCAATCCATTGGGCAAAGCTGAAGAACAGAGGGGCTGGTGGGGGCCCTTCCGAGAGGGGCTGACAAGCTGTCATTTGTGGCAGTCACATCTGGAGGGGCCGAGCTCTCAGATCTCTGGGTGTACTAGGGACACAGACGCCGGCTCTACCTCCTCCAGGAGCATTTCTCAGACAGGATTTCTGTATAGGAGAGTGTGAGACAGACGTGGAACTCCTGTGCTAACCACACAGCCTGGACTCTTTTGCCCTGGCCTTGGGTTCCTCCTTGCTGGCAGCACACGCTGTAATCTTGAAGGGGTTCTAGGGAAGAATGTGGATGTGTTGCCAGGTTCTTGGAGCTCTTGATTACGATGCCTGTCTCAAAAATGGAGCAGTTAGCCATTTATCAGTCAGTCACACCATAGTATAAATGAGGTTGGCATTAGCTCCTTCCTGGGGAGTGTGGCCTGAATGGAAATGTCTTCTACTTGGGGGATGCAAGACAGGCATGGGAGAACATGGGTAAAGGGATTGTGGGGAATTCTGATGAGAGGTAGGGGTGCAAGTCCACCAGGGATCACAACGCCTTTCCCTAGCTGTAATCAAGGACCATGTGCGCCTCCCTCCCAGGGTAGACTCTGGGAAGAGCAATAGGAAGATCACAGGATCTGATCTAAACAAGATTGGAACTAGGTGCTGGAGCTGACTAGCTGCCGTGACCTGGGGCACGTCAGGCTTCAGCTCTCGACTTTTCGTCATCTGTGAAATGGGCACACACACAGAGGACCCTGTAAGAACACAATGTATGTGGGTGGCCTTTTCCTGGTGATGCGCACTGTCTGAGGGTGGCGGAGAAAGGAACTGTCTCACCCACTGTCCTGCTTCCTCTTTAGACTGAGACCCTGTAGGTCAGACTCCACTGGGCAGCCGTGTCTCTCTCTTTTTATGAAACGCCTCTGTGGTATCTTCGAGGACAGAGTGTGAGGTTCTCAGGGGCTTCCTCAGCCTTTACGTCAGGACCATGGTGGGACAAACTGAGTCACTGTTCCTCAACTGGAGGAAGGGTGTGTCACGGAGGCTCAGAGGCCACTGTGGGATGGAGGTGGTCTTCCTGGGGCCTCAAAGGAGAGCTCTGCCCACAGGACATGCAGACAAATGAGAAGAGAGGCAGGCCAGGGAGCTGGGGCAGGGGAGGGAGAAAGTCAGAAGAAAGCTGTTTTTCCCACAGGGAAACCAAGTCACTGGGCTAGCATGTGTGAAACTTGAGCAGAATGCCCACTGCGGAAACCTCCTCACCCAACTCTTCCCCCGGGCTGAGATGGGGTTCCCAACCTCTGGCCCTGAACCACACGGGTAGACAGACCCGGGGTCAGCAGTGGCTGCCGAGCCAAGGTGACAAGACCTCAGAAATGTCAGCAACCTCAGTGATTCACTCCCGGGTAACACCCTGTTGGTGAAGGCTCAGGCGGTCCATGGGGGCCAGCACTCGGGAAGCGGGGCTGTTTGCTTTAGTGACTGTTTCATGCAGATCTGAGGTGAAATGTTTGTGTGAGACTGCTCTTTAACCTCAGGCAATCACGGCCCAGTCTGGGCTATTTCTTTGGCTAACTGCCTTGTTGGGGAGGGCAGAGGGGAGAGTTCTCGGTGGGCTGGGCAGTTTTTAGGGAAGGCTTTCACTCTGGCTCAGCAGCAGAGCACAGAAGGCCTGTCTAGTAAGAAGCTATTTTCTGTCACATAAGAGACGTCCACAGGTGGACATTCCAGGGTCTCCGGCTGGTGGGGGGTGGCCCACAAAGTCATCAACAACCCGAGCTCCTTCTCTCAGTTTGCCCTGCTCTGTTCTGTCATCAGACACAAGTATCTGTCTCATGGTCCAGAATGGCTGCTTGAGATCCAGCCATCAAATCTGTGCCCTGCCCAGCAGAAAAGAGGCATCACTCTCCTACCTAGAAGTTGTCCACTCACTCCTGCTTGTTCCCACCATCCTGACCTGAGTTGCATAGTCATGCCTCACTGCAAGAGAAGCCAGAGTGTGTAGTCTTTATGCTCGGTGGTCAGGAGCTGGCTGAAGACTAGGGCTTCTCTCACTAAGAACAGGGGAAAGAATAAATATTGAGAGGGCAACCTGTGCCCCAGGTTCTGTCCAAAAGATAGAACACAGAGACCTGGTGCCAGCTGGGTGACATACTGGCCAGGAGCTGAAGTTTCATCTTCTCCTTCTGAGACTTGCTTTCCTCATCCGTAAAATGGGGAGATTGGTTCCAGTGGCCTCTGAGCCTTTTCCACCCCAGACAGTGTGTGATTCTATGTTGACACAGTTTGCCTCCTGGATTTTCTAGACTTGAAATTCCACCGAGCAGAGGTTCCTGTCTGCTCTGTTTGCTGCTGAACTGCAGTGCCTAACGGGACCTGGCAAGTGTTAGCGTTTGTTGAGTGGCTGAATGACGGTTGGGTTTTAACAGGCTGAGTCTGTGTTAAGGGCTCCTTGCTCTCTCTCTTCCTTTTCAGACTTTTCTTTTTGTCTCTCCTCTCTGACTTGTTTCCCAGACCATAAACTTGGGGGTACAGGGGTGAACTGACCCAGAGAAGCAGCATCACCCCCTCATATTTTCCTCACGCCAGGCCCGGGGATGTTTGTGGCTAGGGATGAATTTTCTTCAGTGCCCTTCCCAGTGTGTATGTGAAGGTCCCAAGGTGACCTTCCCAGTGTGTATGTGTGGTTCTGATTTCTGCCCTTCTGCTGCTCCTGAAGGACAACGTTTACCCCATCCTTCCCCAAGTGCAGGACAGGACACACTCCAGTTTCTTCACAGACACAACCGCTCTGGGAGGAAAAGTGAAGGCCCTGATCAAAGCAACTGAAAGGTGGGGTATTTGACCGAGAGGCCGTGTCTGGAAATGCCAAGCTTATCTTGGGCGACAAGGTACAGGGTGATTCCCGCGTGCCTGGACTACATTTTGTAGGGTACGTGGTCATCGGGATGCTTTTTTTTTTTCAATCCTGGAAAACTTGGATGCCATTCTAAAAGACTGCAGCTCAAACTAAACCCTTCATGGGACACGGGCCTCGCGGACAATTGAATGACCTCATTTCCTGGGTAGATTGTACCCCAGTGGCCCCCACTGTTTGCTTGCTTTTCTTTTTCTTTGGAAATCGTGAAATACTACAGTTAACACCCTGTGCATCACCTTCCTGGATCTGTAAAACAATTCATGACCGCTGGGTTATGTGAATAACTCCAACACAGAGGGTTTTTCTTTTTCTTTTTTTAATTGTACTGTAGATGGTTGACAGAGCAAATTAGTTTCTCATTAAACAACTAATATATATATTGTTCTGTGACGTGGCTTGCCAGTCCCACGAGATGTCAACACTCTCCTCTTCTCCACTGTGGGTTCCCCCTCACCAGCTTTCCTGCCCTCTCCAGGCTTCTCGTCCCTGCCCCTGGGCTGCCATGCCATTTAATCTCCTTTTGATCTGTGGGCCTGTGTCATCTTAAAAGAGTGCTCAGGGGCCACGCTCTTGGGTTCCTCCAGTCTCTGTGAGACCCGTACGTCTGCTCTTTCTTTGTAGTGCGTGAGAATGTCATTTTAGGTTTTTGTCCAGCTCTGTCCAGGACCGTCTGTGGTGATCGCTGGCAGGGTGGTCAGTGGTGGTAACTGGATACTATCTAGTTGTGCTGTATTCGGTCTGGTGGAGGTTGTGGTACCTTTTAACACCGTATTTTGATAAGACATTTCCGTGTAAATACGCTGGATCAACATTTACCCATGATTACGTCTAAAGACCTGAGTCATAAATCTGAGTGGATTCCATGTCTTCACCCGTTGCCAGGATTCAGTTCCCAGACGATTAACAGTTGGCTCTCCCCAGGGCCTTTGCACAGACTGTTTCTGGGGTCTAAAATGTTCTTCCTCAGTTACCTGCCCAACTCTTTTCCCTTCTCCACCCAGGTCTCTGAGCAAACATCCCTCCTCAACACAGGCTTCTCTGACCCTTACCTCATCTCTCCACTCTCCTCCCTTTCTCTGCCTCATTTTTCTTCAAAACATCCTCACTATCCAGCATGAGATGGATTGCTTGTGCCTGTCCTCAACCATGAGAATATGTATTTCAACAGACTAATTTTTAGAGTGTTTTATTGGTAGGTTGTGCAGAAAGCAGAGAGTTGCCACAGGCCTCCTCTCTCAGGAGCCCACTGTCCTTCTCCTGTGACCACCTGGCATTCCTGTGATACCCTGTTAGAGCGCATGAACCAGTAGTGACGCATTGTTATTAACTCCAGACCACAGTTTGCATGCAGTTTACTCTCGGTGGTGGTGTGCAGACAAACACCATTCCAGTGTCATGCAAAATGGCTTATCCTGACCTGAAAATCAAAGACTGTTTAAACCACTCAATTCCTGGCACTTGGGGATATGAAACGGCAATATTAGGTGCTCAGCAAATACTTGTGGACTGGGTAGAAGTCTTTCCATTTTCTGAATGTTTTCTTGTTGTATATCATTGCATCGATAGTGACACAACCGGACAGAGCAGAACTGTCCGACGGGGATTCCTAGGCTACCCTCTTCACAGGAGCTGATTGTCAGACCGTTTCTACCAAGCAGCAGCTGGAGGGTGTGAACCATCGACCTTCTGATTAGCAGGGGGTGTTTAACTCGATGCCTTCAAGGTGACTCATGCAGACCCCATAGGACAGAGTAGAACTGCCCCATAGGCTCTCCAAGTCTGCAGTGTCAATGGGAGTGGACTGCTGGGTCCAAAGTAAAATGGGAACAGACCAAATGTTTTGCAATTTGGCAAATTCAGCACAGTCCCCAGAAAGAATGATTAAAGGTCAAAGCCCTGCAATGACAGACATGGAAGATAGGGAGTCTATGCCTGAGACTGGATTATCGGCAGAACTGCAAGAGAGGGACACACATTCAAAGCTACCATCTTTGAGTAGGGTGCCGCCATCTTTGAAGGGGGCATCACCATCTTTGAGCAGGGCAGTGCTGCTTCGGATTGTGCTCAAAATCCAAGGGAAGAGATTTGGTTGCTATGCAGTGCATATGATGCCTTTGTTCTCAGCTAGGGAAATTAAACTTTTGGCAAGACACTGACTTTTCCCATTCTGGCATTCATTAACCCAAAAAAAATCTGGGTCTGCTCTGATGACATGTCCTCAGCCAGAGCTGAACCTGGCAGAATCATTGATCTTCCAGTTGACAGCCAAGTGCTTAACTGCTGTGCCACTAAAGCTCCTATAAATGTTGTTTACAGTTCCTTAAAGACCATTAAAGATGACAGAAGTCTTTTCATTCCTCCATCTAGTCACTGTAGGGAGTTATTCTTCATAAAGAAGTCCTCGGGTGGTTCAGGTAGTTAATGCCTTCTGCTGCTAACCAAAAGGTTCGAGGTTCGAGCCTACCCAGAGGCACCAGAGAAGAAAGGCCTGGTGATCTAATTCCCAAAACTCAGCCATGAAAAACCATGTGGGGCACAGTTCTGCTCTGACACACATGGGATTGCCTTTCAGCTAGCAGCTGTCTTGGACTGAATTGTGTTCCCCCAGAACATGTGTCCATCTCAACCACCAGCTGTGGTTGCTGGTGTTGTGTGGGTGTCTTCCATTCTGTGCCCTGACAATCCCCCCTCGTGTGATGTGGTTGGAGCCCTGTGAACGCAGTGATTAAGAGCTTGGCTGCTACCCAAAAGGACGACAGTTCAACTCCACCAGCTGCTCCTACTCTGTCCTATGGGGTCTCTGTGAGTAGGAACCCACTCAACGACACTTAGCAGCAACAGGGTGTGAGACACTCAATTTCTCTTTGTTGTGCCCATCCACTTGTAGCACTTCTGTTGTGGAAGCACTAGTTGACTGAGACAGCAGTTGAGTGCTTAACCACGTGTGCCACATAAAAATGCCTAAAAAAAACCCAAACCCACTGCTGTTGAGTCAATTCCGACTCACAGTGACCCCATAGGACAGAGTAGAACTGCCCCATAGAGTTTCCAAGGAGTGCCTGGTGGATTTGAACTACTGACTTTGGGTTAGCGGACGTAGCACGTAACCACTGCACCACCAGGGTTTCCTAAGAACTCCTAGTAGCCCCCTAAAAATGTCAAAGTTCCACACCACTCCCCCTTGAGGAGTCCCAGGTGACAGCCTCCTATAAGAAGGGGTTGTTGGTGCCTTTCTGTGGAAACTGAGGACCCTCTGTGAGAGCAGGGCTTCGATCCTCCTTCAGGGGAGACTCACAATACCTTGAAGTCCCCAAAGAAACCCCTCGTTTTGCCCCAGGAGCCTGAGAGCTTCTTCATGGACTATTGATCCCCCAGCACGGCGGCTGTGGTCACTGTGAGCTGGCGTCCTGAATAAACTGTGGCCGACCAGCCCCTGGCCTTGGAACCAGCGTCAGGACACAGGCAGTGAGAAGTAGGCTGTCCCAGTGGGGTTCTGGCCTAGGTTGGGGTTCAGAGATTGGTCTGGGACCTACTGGAGGCAGGCAGATGGCAGTTGACCAGCTGTTTGTCTGTTTCTTTGCTCTGGTTCCTTCTGCTTGGTTTGTTAATTACACACAGAATTTGGTACCTACCACCTCGACACTCTGTCTCTGCCCTCTGGATTCTGCACTGTGCCAGGCAGTTGACCTCAGTGGACTGCACCCAGAGCTGGGTTACCCAATAGGCAAGAGACACATGGGCCCAGTTGTGGCTGTCCACCAATCTGCAGAGCACAATCACTCTTGTGCCCCCCCCCAACCACAAAGGTGTGGTGAAATCCATGTGAAATTGCTAACCAGATTAGCAGGTAAATACAGCTAAGCCCCCATTCCTTGCTCAGGGCAAGCCAGTTCATACCTTGTTTGCAGATGAAATCCACCTGTTACAGACTGAATTGTGTCCCCTTGAGCATGTGTCAGCTTGGTTAGGCCGTGATTCCCGGTACTGTCTGGTTGTCTTGCATTTTGTCACTGTAATTTGATGTTAAAAAGGATTAGGGTGGAATTAGAACAGTCGCACTAAGTTCACATCACTGATCTGGTGTAAGGGAAGTTGCCCTGGGGTGTGGCCGGCACCACCTTTTATCCTACAAGAGATAAAAGGAAAGGGAAGCAAGTACGGAGTAGGAGACCTCAGACCACCAGGAGAGCAGTGACGGGAGCAGAGTGCATCTTTTGGACCTGAGATTCCTGCACAGAGAGGCTCCTTGACCAGGAGAAGACTGATGAGAAGGACCTTCCTCCAGAACCAACCAACCGAGAGACAGAAAGCCTGGCCAGGGAACTGACACCCTAAATTTGGACTTCCAGCCTCCTGGACTGCAAGAAAACAAATTTCTCTTTGTTAAAGCCATCCACTTGTGGCATCTCTGCTACAGCAGCACGAGATGACTAAGACATTGCCCCTGACCATGCCTACTTGTCACCCTCTGGGCTGCAGATTTGATTGGCCCCTAGAAGGTCTCGGCAGGAGATCAGCAGGCAGGAGGCAAGAGAAGCTGGGGGTTTATTCCTCGGGGACCTCCTGTCAGGCTGAGCTGAACAGGGGCATCGCTGTCCCAAATGAAGCCCTCTCTACTTGCAGTCATGCCCCATAGGGCCTGGAGTGACCAGTGCATGTGCCCTACAGGACAGAGAGCAGCAGCCTGACTGCTGCCGTGGGTGTCTGGGAAACCGCCCGGCCCCCAGCCCTGGGCAGTGGCCCTTAACCGAGCTGCCGTCTGCAGCAACAGTCCTTTCCACTAACGCCTCTAGGGCAAGTCCTCTATGGACTGCTGGGACCTGACCCATGCAGATCGTGACAATCACCCCAAAGCTAAGGGGTGTTCAGGGCTTCTCCTGGGATGGAGTGCAGCACATTCCCCGACGGAGCCTCATCTCACCCTCCTGCTTGTCTGTGAGCCTGGGTGCTGCCATTGTGCCTCCGTGTGAGAAAGCTGCTAAGGGCCCCCTGGTTTTTCTCACTGTCCACCATCAAATCAGCTCCTGACTCATGACGACCCCGTACACAGCAGAACCAAGCCCTGCCCTGTCCTGTGTCATCCTGCAATGGGTTTCACATCAGACCCCTGGGAACCACAGGTTCTCATTGGCTGACTCTTCGAAGTTGATCACCAGGCGTTTCCTCTTAGTCTTACTCTGAAAGTTGTGCTGAAATCTGTGCAGCATCCCAGCAATACACGAGCCTCCAATGACAGATGCAGGGTGACTGTGTGTGAGGGACCCTGTCTGGGAATCAAACCGGGATCTCCTGCAGGGAAGATGAGAATTCTACCACTGAGTCACCACTGTTCCCGAGGGTCCTGCAGCAGGTGGCGGAACCAGGCGAGCTCCAGGCCACTTGTCTCTGACCCCAGTCTCCCACCTTGCTGGGCACAGAGGACACTCAGCTTCTAGGGTGAGGAGCAGCCACTCACTCTTGTAAATGGGGTTAAAGCCCTCAGGTTGGAGCTAACTAAGGGGGGACCTGCTGGTTCAAACTCCTGCTGTCACCTGACTTGTCAAGTTTCCCTGGCTCTGGTGACAGTGCAGGAGTTGCGTTCTGTGTGTGCAGTGAATGCCACAGGGCCATGCACAGCTCATGGCCTGCCACCCCAGAGCTATTCCAGCCATCACACCCCAGTCCTCGGACACAGGACAGGAACCGCCAACAGCCAGATTTTGTCCCAAGCCACAAAACGTCATCAAGAGGGGACAGTATCTTCAACAAATGGTGCTGGCAAAACTGGATATCCATCTGCAAGAAACTGAAACAAGATCCATATCTTACACTTTATACAAAAACCAACTCCAACTGGATAAAAGACCTAAATATCAAACCTAACACGATAAACCTCATCCGAGAAAAGGTAGGAACAACAATGGAAGTTTTAATACACAATATGGACAGACTCCAAAATCTGTCAAACAGACCACAATCATCAGAAGAGAAAACAGATAAATGGAATCTATTAAGAATTAAACACTGTTGCTCATCTGAAGACTTTATTAATAGAATTAAAAGAACACCTACAGAATGGGAAAAAATATTTGGCAACTCTATGTCAGACTGATGCCTGATTTCCATAATCTGTAAGATACTACAAAATACCAACAAGAAGAAGATATACCATCCAGTTAAGCGATGGGCAAAGGAGATGGACAGACATTTCACTAAAGAAGAGATCCAGGCAGCCAAAAAAACACATGCGGACATGTTCACGATCTTTAGTTAATAAAGAAATTCAAATCAAGACAACAATGAGATACCATCTCACCCCAACAAGGTTGGCCATGATCCAAAAAACACAAAACAACAAATGCTGGAGAGGCTGTGGAGAAAGTGGAACCCTCCTCCACTGTTGGTGGGGTTGCAAAACGATCCAGCCTCTTTGGAAAGCAATCTGGCGCTTCCTTAAAAAAATGGATATTGATATACAATTTGACCCAGTAATTCCACTACTTGGAATATATCCTACAGAATCAAGGCCTTTCACACCAACGGACACATGCACCAGAATGTTTATCACAGCACAGCCCAAGATAGCAAAAAGATGGAATCAACCCAGATGCCCAACAACAGAAGAATGGATAGATAAACTATGGTACATACACTCAGCGGAGCACTATGCAATGATAAAGAATAACGATGACTCCAGGAAACATCTCATGACCTGGTTTCAACTGGAAGACATTATGTTGAGTGAAAGTAGTCAGAGACAAAAGGACAAATATTGTATGAAACCTCTATGATAAAATCTCAAAAACAGACTTGTGTATAGAAGAAAAGACTCTTTGACAGCTGCAAGGGGGGGGAGGGTTTAGATTAGATAGTTGCTAGGTATCTGGTTGGGTGAAATCGGTGATAGCACACATTAGAAACAACAACAATATTAAGTGGACTTAAACATAACATGAGTACTCCTTCCATCTTAACCCAATATTGCAAGGATAGAGTAGCTGGGGCAGGGAGTGGGGGACCATGCTCTTAGGCGAAAGCTAGGCCAATTGGCACAACTAGCATTTTGCTAAGAGGGCTCTCTGCACCCCACGTTGGTGAGTGGCGTCTGGGGTCTTAAAAGCTGCCAAGTTGCCATCCGAGGGCACAGCAAATGGTCCCAACTCAGCAGGAACGGATGCTCACCGAGGACCAAAATGCCATGGGGGAAAGACAACCCAGAAGACAGAGAGACCCACACCAGTGGGTGCCTACATCGACTTGGGACTGGAAGAGCCAGATGGTGCCCGGCCACCACCAGCGATAGCTGCGATGGAGCTCACTAAGTTGAGTCTCACTGGCAACACAAGAATATAAAGGGGTGCACCCTGAGATCCCCACTAAAAGACCTCAATTGATGGTCCAGTGGTTTCGGGGTTCCCCTGGGAGCATGGCCCCTCGCCCTGATACTGCCCTTGACCATAAATCATAACGAAGGTCCACACTTCGGACAGGAATGGATTGGACTTGGCAATGCAGAGTGACCATATATTGGATGCACTTTATGGTTCTATACATCTATAGGATGTCATCCTGCTGACCTCTGGCTGGAGGAAGGAGAGTGGGTGAAGAGGAGGGAAAAGAGACTGTTGGGAGAATGAGACATGTATGGAGCAGAGAGGAATAGTGTGCTGTCACCGGGCAGGGAGAGCAGTGGAAGCTGCGTATAGGTGGGCTTGTAAATTTATATGGGAATGTACATTTTCACTCAGTTATATTAAATAAAAAATTTAAAAAAAAAAAGAGAGAGAGGATGGGTCATGCCCAAATTGTTCCTCTCCTGGCATGGAGTTCAGGTCTGGGGACCAGGGTGTGTGACAGACCAGGGAACAGCTGGCCGGGGCCAGCAATGCTCAGACACTGACATGTCTTAGCTCGAGCAGGCTGCAGAATCAGGGGTCCCCTTTCCAAGTGGGGTGCACTACAGCCCTGGTCAATCTGGGCATTGGGAAAAGCTAGTGTTTGAATCTGCCTTTGGGAACACCCCTCAGCATAGCCTAGGACTTGAGGGAGGGGATTTGTAAACCAACTGTGTTCCAGAGAAGGGACAATGCTGGCCCTGGTCAGAGTAGCCCGGGGACAGGGACTTAACTGCCCTGCTTTTCAAGGACAAAGAATGCCGGCTTTGGCAGGGCTGTCCCCAGAGATGGCTGTGACCCCTGCGGCTTTGGGAACTGGGCCCTGGGATTCTTTCTCGCTGCTGTGACAGAAATACCACACGTGGGTGGCTTTAACAGGAGAAATTTCTTTTCTCCCCATTCAGAGGCTGGAAGTCTAGATTCACAGCTACAGGACAGCTGTCTGTCCGGTTTCTCTGGGGTGGGATCTCCTTCCGTTTCTGCAGACCCCGCGTTCCTGGAGTCCTGGGCAATCTCCGTGAGCTGTGTGTGTCTTCCGCTCGGTCTGTGGGTACTCCTGTCTGCCTGATCTGTGTGCAAGTGTGAATAGATTTAACCAAACAGACGACAGACAGGCAGTAACTCTGGTGAAGGATGAGACAGCGTACAACCCTGGGGAAGCCAGCACAGCTTGTGTATGACAAGGTCACAGAAGCTCCCCAGATGCGTCCAAACTCCCTGAGGGACCGAACTGATGGGTGGAGGGCTGTAGGGGCCACAGTCTCAGGGAGCACACAGCAAAATTGGCATTAAAAAAACCTCAAAAAACACTGCCATTGAGTGAATCCCAACTCATAGCGACCCTATAAGGCAAAGGTAGAACCGCCCCGTAGAGTTTCCAAGGAGCACCTGGCATTTTTGAACTGTTGATCTTTTGGTTAGCAGACACTGCACTTAAGCCACCACGCCACCAGTGTTTATAAGGAAAGTGTTCTGCGTTCCACTTTCATGAGTATTTTCCGGGTTCTTAAAAGCGAGTGAGCAGCCATCTAAGATATTGCAGTGGTCTCAGCCACTGGGGACCAAGGAAGAATGAAGAAAAGCAAAGATACAAGGGAAAAACCAGTCCAAAGGACTCATGGACCACAGCTACCACAGCATCTGGGAACCGTGGTGATGCAGTGGTTAAGGCTACGTCTGTTTACCAAAAGGTCAGCAGTTCAAATCCGCCAGGTGCTCCTTGGAAACTCTGTGGAGCAGCTCGACTCCGCCCTGTAGGGTAGCTGTGAGCCAGAATGGACTCAGCAGCAGAAGGTTCCTTATGTCTACATGGTGTCCGGCGACCACCGCCAACTGCTCTGACAGGGGTCCCGACAGAGGGTCCCAGACAGCACTAGAGAGAAATGTAGGACAAAATTCTAACTCACGTCAAACAAAGCCAGACTCACCGGCCTGACAGAGGCTGGAGACACCCCAGGAGTGTGGCCCCTGGGCACTCTTTCATCCCAGTAATGAAGTCGCTCCTGAGGTTCGCCCTTCAGCCAGAGATTGGACAGGCCCATGAAACCAAATGAGAATAAAGGGGTACGCCAGCCCAGGGGCCGGGACGGGAAGGCAGGAGGGGCCAGGCCAGCTGGTAACAGAGAGCCCAAGGTTGAAAACGGAGGGTGTTGACATGTTGTGGGGTTTTTAACCAATGTCATAAAACAATACGTATGTGTGTTATCTGTTGAATGAGGGCTAGCGTGTTCTGTTAACCTTCATATAAGCCAGCCAAGCAGCACAATTAAAAAAAAAAAAAAACCACAAGTGGCTAAGTGGTTAGGTCTAAGGCATACCATGCAGGGATATGGTCTTATTAACATAACAGAAAAAACCCTGTTCTCAAATAGGGTTAATTCCACAAGTATACCCACGGCTGTCAAGTCAATTCCAACTCACAGCGACCCTGTAGGACAGAGTCGAACTGCTCCATAGAGCTTCCAAAGAGCACCTGACAGATGTGAACTGCTGGCCTTTTGATTGGCAGATGTAGCACTGACCACTGCACTACCAGGGTTTTCTCTGTGAGTACAGGGTCAGGATGCCAACACCTGTTTGCTCCCTAGCAGGCCCGGAGGCCCAGAGAGCGGTGGGCAGAGGGTCATGGCAGCTCTGAGCCCTTTGGGGGTATCTGAGGTCCAGCTTTCTTTTGCGTCTCGGATTCCCTGCTGGGAAGCCTTATCTGGCCCCACGGAGGGGCTGCTCCCTGGGTTTTGTGAACACCCTCTGTTGGAGTGGTTTCATTTGCATGGTGGAGCTGAAAGGGGCCATAGAAACCTCCCCCAGGAGATACTCAAAGGAGGTCCCCTAAGAACCTTCTAGAAAGGAGGCTGGGCTGAGTTGGGCCTGGTTGTCCCCAGGGACCCCAGACCTGGTGTTTTCTTTCCCTGAGAACTATCATGCCCTCAAAATTGCATTGAAGAAGTGGGCATGGCATCTGGGGACAATAGTCTGTCCTCTTGCACAAAAGAAATTGAGTAAAGGTGAGGCCCTGCTCTGCGGTTCCTAGGCAGCTGAGCATTTCGGAGACGAGACCTGAGGAGTGTCATTTCACCTGGCGAGTTTCTTCTATCAGACGGTGGAGTTAAACGTTTTTGTAGGTGACACACCCTCGAAAGGTACAGCCCAAAGAGGCAGAGTCCCCGGCAAGGGTGAGTGGCCATCTTGATGGCTGGATTTTGAGGCTAAAGGCCACATGAAGGAGGCCTCTCTGGAGACAAGTTTTATCGTGGACTCCAGATGCAAGCCTGGTGTCTTTGTTCAGGACAGACTGTCTAGTCCCTTGGCCTTTTGGGGAGGGGAAAAAAAAAAAAAAGAAAACAAAAAACACCACCAAGTGTGTTCAATTACAGAAGGGATTTTATAGAAATCTATCATCCTCAGAGAACTTGAAACCGTATCTAGAGTTCGCCATCTCTCCTCTGTGTTATTGCCAAGAGCTTTGGCACTGAAACTCTTGTCTCTGAGAAACTGGGCTGTGTTTTCTTTGATGGCAGATCAAGCATAAATATTTGCACCATTAATTAGAGTCAGTTTAATCCCCAAACTTCAGCAGTAAGGGCAGCCTCAGAGGGTCAACAGGCTGTTTGAGCTTAGGAATATCTAGAAGGGTCCACAATGAGTGTCCTGCCCTAGGCCTTTCACCAGCTACATCCTTGCAAACGAGCAAAGAAACAGAAGATTGAACATAGGCCAAGAGCCTGGATTCAGAAGGTAGCCCATTAAAGAGGCTAAAATACAGGCTTTTTCCAGCTGTTGGCATTGTCTTTTATGTGTTTCTGGTGACATTGTCCTGTCACTGCTGTATGGGCCTGACAATGCCAATTCCAAATTCTGGAGAACTAAACGACTAAACGGAAGCTTGGCATGGTACTATATAAGGGGCTCTGGAACTGACTAGAAAGTTCTAGAATCAGTTGGACCAGGGTTTGAATCCAAATTCTGCCCCTTACCAGCTGCATGGGCTTGGGCAAGTCCCTACCCGGCTTTGTACCTCAGTCTCCTCTGCTGTGAATGGGTGTAGTAATTTCTGTCTCATGGAAACCCTGGTGGCATAGTTGGCTGAAGGCTATGGCTGCTAACCAAAAGGTCGGCAGCTTGAATGCACCAGAAGCTCCTTGGAAACTCTGTGGAGCAGTTCCACTGTGTTCTATCAGGGCTACAATGAGTCAGAATCAACTCGACAGCAGTGGGTCTGGTTTTTTGGGTTTGGGTGGTGGAAACGGTGGCTGTGGTTGCTGCTGGATGCCATCAGGCGGCTCCGCCTCACAGCAGCCTGATGTATAACATTCCCTGGTCCCGCAGCACCCTCCCTGTCTCGTTGCTGTGTTTCAGCCCCCAATAACAGAGGTTAAAAAAGTAACACAGTGACTATGCAGTTCTAGTTGTGTTGCTGGTGGCCTCCAAGCTTGCACTCACCTCCCTCCATCGGCTGCTATGTGCCCTAGAGTCAGTTCTGCCTCACAGAGACCCTGTAGGACAGAACACAACTGCCCAGGAGTGTTTTCAAGATGGTCATTGTTTTTTAAATCAGACTGTCACATCTTGCTCCCACGGAGCGAGTGGTGAGTTCAAATACCCGACCTTTCAGTTAGCTATCGAGTGCTTTAATGCTGCACCTCCAGCACCCCTTCCCTCCACCTGTCAGGGACAGTGACAAGCATGACAGGGATGCGAAGTACCTGGCACAGTGTCAGCCTGGTGTTAAAAGCCAAGATGTTGCTTGGAGGACTCAGGTGCACCTGACCCAAGCCGTGGGATCTCCAGTCCCTCCGTCTGCACACAAAAGCTGGACAGTGAACAAGGAACCGAACAAGACCTGGTGCCTCTGAGTGACGGTGCTGGTGAAGAGCATCCAGTGAACCACGGGCCACCAGGAGAATGAGCCGACGTCGTGGAAGAAACACAGCCAGCACACTCCTTAGAAGCAAGGATGGCGAGACTTCATCTCACGTCCTTGGGACATGTGGTCGGGGGGACCTGACCATGGAGAAGCGATGGGGTAAGGTGGACAGTCAGCCAAAAAGAGGAAGACCCTTAGTCCTAGTGGCAACATGAGAAAAAGAAAGCTGCAGCTCAAGAACTCTGCTGAAAGACTGCAAAAGGTGGTCCAGTGGCTTTGGGGTCCCCTGGGAGCATGGTGGGTCCCCTGGGAGCACCGCCCCCGGCGCTGCAGCTGCCCCTGGCCAGAAAACATTACTGAGGTCAACTCTTCAGACGGGAATGGACTGGACTCGGGAACACAATGTGACCACGTGGTGTGTGTACTTTGTGGTTCCATGCATGTATAGGGTGCTGTCCCGCTGGGCTCTTACTAGAAGGGAGAGGAGAAGATGGAGAGAAGGGGACAGGAGATTGTTAAGAGGATACGACCTGCATAGAACGAAAAGGAGGAGTCTGCTGCCACCGGGCAGGGAGAGCAGAAGGAGCTGCAGAGAGGCAGGCATGTAAATTTAATTTGGATTGTATACTTTATCACAATAAAAAAAAAAAAGGAAGACGACCCTTGATGAGATGGACTAACAGTGGACTGAAGCATCACAGAGATTGTGAGGCTGCTTGAGGACCGGGCAGTGTTTGGGTCTGTCCCGCACACAGGGTCGGTATGCGTCAGAAGCAACCCAGCAGCACCTAACAACAATGACACTGGTGTTATTCTCAGTGTTTCCCCATTGCCTCAAACATGGTTCCTTGGTCACTTGTTGTTAGTACTGTGAAGTCAACTCTGACTCACGGCGACCTCGCAAACAACAGGATGGCACCCTGCCCAGTCCTGCATCACCTCCTTGGTGGCTGGCAAGCTCAAGCCCATTGTTGCAGCCCCAGGGTTTTGAATACTTTCCAGCTTGGGGGTCCAGGGACTCATCCTCCATCACTGCATGAGACGTGGTCCTGTTAGGGCCCAGAGGGTTTCCACTGGCTCATTCTCTGAAGTAGATGGGCAGGCCTTTCTTCCTAGTCTGTCTTAATCTGGAAGTTCTGCTGACACCTGTCCCCCTTGGGTGACGCTGTTGGCATGTGAAATACTGGTGGCATAGCTTCGAGCATCCCTGCAAACAGGCGAGCCTCGATAGGGGGACAGACTGACAGATCAGGGGGTGAGCAACAGCATTCTGCCAGCCATTATACAGGTGCAATGGGAATCAACTGCAGGTGGTCCCAGGTCCCAGGAGATCTGGGTCCCAGGGTGACAATGCAGTCTGGTTTTCCCTTCTCATGTGGTTTTCAGAGTGTGTCACTGAGAAAGTCTCGGCTGGGTGCCAGCTGGTCCTTAACCCCCTCTACCGTGGAGCGTCCCTCTTAGATAGAGCCACCTGGAGGTTCAGCGTCTTCTGAGGGCAGAACATTTGGGCAGAACTGAATAACATTATCTTATTGTAAGGAGACTTGCCAAACTGTCATTTCCTGCAGTCGGCCTGCAAGTCTACTTTTCCATTTCTAGTCATGATGTCATTATTACTATTTTTTAAATGAAGTGCGAAAGGTGAGCTGGACCAAAGACATGGAAGAGAAGACAATTGTGCACAGAAAGATCACAGATAAGGCCCACATCAGGGCCATGGGGCTTGGAGGATGGAAGTTTGTGAAATGCTGGGTTTCTGTAGAAGGGAAATTTCAGATTGAGCACAGACTTGTTAAGTCTCAGCTCTGCCGCTCCCTGCTGTGTGACCTTGGGCAAGTTACCTTCCCTCTCTGAGCCTCAGCTTCTGCCTCTACAAAGTGACGATAGCGCCAACAGCACAGAGCTGCTTCAAGAATTCCCTGGGTTGATATTTATCAAGTGCTTGGATCGGGGCCTGCACACAGCAAGCAAGTATTGGCTAAATAAAACAGGGGGGGCGGTCCTCTACAACTCTGAGTCCTGGACACTTCAAGAGGGATGTCGGTGGCAACTTGTCTCAGGTGCCAGCATAGGTCCTCGGGGTGCACATGGCCTGGGATCCTGCACCGCATGCCACTGCAGGGAGGCCAGTGCCAGCACACAGCAGCTGCTACTGGTCTCCAGCTGCCTGGGTGCTGGGTGGTAGAAGTTTGCTTGGACGCCTGCCCTCCAGCTGTCCTCCTACGCCTGTCCCCTCCACCTATAGCCACTGAGCTCTCCGACCACACCACTAAGGCCTCACACTGTTGTCAGAGCCCCAGCCCTCCCAGGAAAGTCAGCTGTCCACTCCAGGCTGAGTCTGCCATGGCCCAACTTCAGACACCCAGCGCCTGCCAGAATGGCCTGCTCCCATCCTGGCCCGGCACCCAGTGCTCCAAATCTGCATCACCCAGCCTCTGCTACCAGGTACCATCAAGTCATCTGTGGCACTTGACAACCCTGTGTGTTTCAGAACAGAACTGTGCCCCGTGGGATTCTTCTGCAGTGGATCACTGCATCTTCCTTCTGAGGCACCTCTGGGCAAACTTGAATTAGCAACCTTTCAGTTAGTAATCTAGCACTTCAGTGTTGCAGTGTCCAAGAATGCCCAGTCTCTTCCAGAACGCTCTAAAGATACTCTCAGCCTAGTAATCTCCTCACCGTCTCATCCCCTCCTCCTTAAAGTCATGGACCACTACTGCCCAGACTGCCCTGGCGGGGCAGCCCCCGTCTGCACACGTCCCCATGTCCACTGAGCACGCTTCTGCTGACTAAACCAGTGACGGTGTGGACAGCAACCCTCTTTAACTAGGGCTTATGGTTGACTCTCTTCCAGCTTCACAGCCATTGCCCAGGCCTATTTTACAGACCTATAAACTGAGGCACTGTGAAGTAATTTGTCTAATGGCAGATTGGGGTCCGAACCCATCTTTGTCCGATGGCAAACACTCTGCTTCACTCCGACACCACCTTCTCCTCCGACACCACCTTCGACTCCTGTGCCACCTTCTGCTCCTCCTGTAGACTGTAGGCCACCCTGAGGGCTGTGTCCTCATCCTCTGAGTAAGGGGCCCTACCCACACTCAAAGGACCAGGCTGAGTTAACAGTAGACTTCCTGTTGTTAGCTATCTCAAGTTAGCTGTGACTCACTGTGACCTTATGCCTAACAAAAGGAAAGTGTCACTCGATCCTGTGCTGTCTTCCCAGTGGTTGGGGTGTTGGAACCCACTGAAGCAGCTGCTGTGTCAGTTCCTCTCATGGAGGGGTTCCCTCGTCTGACCCTCCACTTTACCAACCACAGTGGCAATGAGTCTTCTCTAAGGACGTATCTGAAGCAAGGGAGCCCAAGTGTCATCATCCTTACTTCTGAGGAACATTCTGGTTGTCTTCTAAGACTGATTTGTTCATTTTTCTGGCAGTCCAGAATATATGCTATATTCTTCACCAGCACCACAGTTCAAGTGCATCAGCCCTTCAGTCTTCCTTTTACACTGTCCAGCTTTTACATGCAGGTGTGGGGTCTGTAGCCTCTGACTGGGTCCCGAGACCCAGGAACATGGGAGGGGAAGGGAAGTGGAGCCTCAAGCGCTGTGACCTGAGGCAGGAGCTGTCTGCCAGGTGGGGTGTCTGATAAGGCCAGGTTCCAAGGAAGGCTGGGGCTCCCTGGCCAGAGTGCCTCACCCTATGAAGCTTATTTTAAGCCTGAGCATGGCCCCAGCCCCGCCGGGAGCTGCCTGCCCTTCCTCCCTCTCTGCTCGCCTAAAAGGGAAACCATTTTCCCTAATTATAAGCATTGTGCAGTGTGATGACTGTGTGTACTGTAATGACAGGCACACCACCTCCCGCGGTGCCTCATTTGGACCCTCTGCCACTGACGTAAATATCTTTCTGGCATGTGGGGGTGTAGGGGGGCCTTCAGCTTCAGAGGCCACTGCTGTAGGGGACTCCCTGGAAAGTGGGCGGAAACCCCATGGCCCCTCCTGTCTCCTGGGGCACCCTGCTCCTGACCAGGACAAATCAGCAGCCCCGCCTTTTCCCAGCCTGGTACCCTTCTCCCCATACAGTGTTTACCAGAATAGCAGCCCAGATCAATCTTTTTAAAAATGAGCTGGTTTAGGTGTTCATGAAAAGATCTTCTTAAACATGGAGATCTGAGATGAGTGTTTTGCCTGGACTGGACACTGCTGAAGGGTTTCATCAAGGCACCTTGGAGCCAAGAAAAGGCCAAAAAGAAAGTAGCTTCAATCTGAATGAATCAACTTCTATTAATGGCTGTTGAACATATTCCTACTAATAATTGTACGTCCAATACTGTGCATTTTCAAGCTGGCTAAAAATACACTAGTCCATTGCTGTCCCCCAGAACGTAAACAATGGCTCTTAAAAATAACTCCAGTACTTCTTTTTTCCTTCACCCCACTGTCGTCTTTCTGATTTACAGTTTATCATTCCTCTGGGGGTAAGAATTCTAAAATGTTTTCTGTGTTTTCACAAAACTGAACTATTGCTCCGTACCACCTTGCCTATCAGAGCTTTCCAAGTAAAACAAGTCTTTATCTTGAATCCCATGCGACACAGGTTACAGTCAGAAGGGTCCCAGGAAAGGCCCATGACACCCCTTAATGTTTGTACGGCTTCCTCTGTTCTCTTGGGGTGGATATTGAGGTGCACAACACATATCTGGGGTTCCTGGGCCCAGTCTTCATGGGATGAGCCTCCCATCTCAGGGAATAAGCAACTCCACTAGGTATCTCATTTCCAGGCTGGTATGAAGCAGTAGTTAAGGGGAATGCCAGGCCCCTTTCTGTCTGACATGCTGGGTGTAAAGAAGCTTGAATCATGTCAGATAAAAACACACCACCAATGACAGCCCTGACAGGGTACACAGCGCAGAGTCCCCGAGGCAACATGAAAAAAAGAGGTGTGCAGCCCAAGAACTCTACTCATAAGGATGTGAACTCATGGTCCATGAATCTGGAGGGTCCCCTGGGAGCCTGGCCCCTACACCTGCTGCTGCCTTTGGTGGGAAACTAGTGCTGAGGTCAGATCTTCAGACAGGAGGGGACTGGACTCAGGGACACGGTACGGCCATGTGCTGTGTGTAGTTTATGGTTCCATGCATTTAGAGGAAGCTGTCCCACTGGTCTCTTTCTAGATGGGAGAGAAGGGGGGGCAGATTATGCTTGTTTAGAAGATACTAGATACATAGAGTGAAAAGCAGGAGTGTGCTGTCACCGGGTGGGGAGAGCACAGGGAGCTACAGCTTGGTGGGCGTGCAAAACCGATTTGAACCGTATACTTTCGCTTAATCACAATAAGCACGCACGCACACATACACACACACAGCCAGACTGTGGCAGGGAGAGATGTTGTCCAGAAAGGAAGGGGAAAAGAGAAACTATTGTCATTGGAGGAAGACACCTCAGTAGGGGGGACACACTCACACTAAGATTCTCTAGAGCCTCCCGAGTTAGGGGAAAAGTGTTTACTGGTGCAGAGAAAACAAACAGGTGTGGGGAAGTTTGCTGAGCAGGGGCTACCACCTGAGGGTAAATCAGAAGGTTTTCTGCTGAGGCCAACCTGTCCTCTGGGCAGGACCCTTAAAGAGGCACGGTGATAATGGACCAGGAGTCCTTTGGTGACCTAGTGATCTCAATCAGTTGCTAACTGAATGGTTAAAAGCTTAGAAGTTTGAGTCTACCCAGAAGTACTCAGAAGAAAAGTCTGGCAATCCACCTCTGAGAAATCAGCCCTTGAAGCCCTGTGGAGCACTGTTCTACCCTGAGACACACGTAGTGTGTGAGTCGCAGTTTTTTTTGTTGTTTTTACTGGTTTACTGGTTTCTGATTTGATGGTGGCCCAGGCTGTGGGTGGGAGGACCAAGTTCAGGGTCTTAGGGGAAGGAGAGAAGTGTCACCAAAGTTAGGTGACTGAGCACTTTATTCCTGATTGATCAGTTCCTGATTTATTCCCAAGGTAGAGGAATTTGCGGGGGTACAGGGGAGAGGGTTCTGTGCCTGTCTTTGTCACAGACAAGCAAGGTGGCTTCTGTGACTCTAAGTCCCACAGGAAAGGCAGTTCTTGTCAGTGAGCTGTTCTCCTGGACGCCAGGGTGGGGGAATTTTTGTAAGCAGAAGCTCCGGTTCAGGCACAGTTCAGCATCACCCACCTCCCGTCCGTACACAGCTCTTCGGTCGGGGCCAGGAAGGACCAGGCAGCAGGCTTTTCTCTTGGTGGTTTTGCTTCTGCCTTGCAGGGACGTGAGCGTTCCCCAGAATGGGTGGGTACCAACCCCAGTGGGCCTGGCAGGGGTGAGGAGGAGGACAGCTGGACCTCCAGGGGTCCCTAGACACGGATTCCTCCTTTCCTCCAGATAGACTCTCCCTTCCTAGGATAGCCGGCTCTGTCTCCACCAGGGTCCAGCCCAAGGGGGTGGCCAGTGAGGGGCTGGCTTGGCAGCTATCCAATCCCAGAACAACCTTGCTCCCTCCTTGGCACACACAGAGTGTGAGACAACCTTTCAAAAGGCCAAGCTGGCTGCCCCTGTCCTGCCAGCAGCCCCTGCCTGGTCAGGGAGCAGATGAACGTTTTGTTTAAGGTCGGCCAGCCCTGGGATTGATTGTATTTATCCCAGGATGTCAGGGTGGAGGTTTGCAGATGCGCAAGGAGGCGCCGGGACTGCGGTTCCTCGCAGCCTTGCTCTGAGGATGCAGAATATTCCAGAACGAGGTTTCTAAACATCAGCAGGGCTGGACCATGTACTTCCCTACCACCCTGAACCCTGGCTGCAGACTGGGCCACAGGACGGAGGGGCTCCTGGGGGGGGTGGGGACAGGCAATACTTTGTGCCTCTGGGCAAGGTCTCAGAACCCCTGCGGCAGGGGCCTTCAAACACCAGGACTTTCTCCTGCTTTGGGGCTGTTTGTCACTAGATCCCCTATAACTCAGCTTTGCAGGGGCTGGGGGCAAAGGCCCTGGACTCAGGATCCTGGCTTCCCTTCGCCTTACAGCTGCTTGGGACCTCAGGCTCCCTCCCTTCCCCAGGGGCCCTGGGCTCATCCCCTCTCCCTGCTGCCCAGCCCACCCCCACCCCCACCTCCAGTTGACAAGGCTATTAATTACCTACTCCTAGGGGGGGCTGCAAGGGATCGCGCCTGATGTGGAAACCAGGACCACCCACCCATCTTATCCCCACAGCCCAGGGCTGGTGGGGCTCCCCCTGTTTCCCTAGGCTTGGGGCCCCTGCTGGGGGCGCGCCCCGCGGCCGCTGGGGCCCCATTGCCCGCAGGCTGATAACGGATCAGGAGTCGTGGGCGGCCCTGCAAGCTGAGGACCCGGCCTCCCCACCCCCGGGTCCGCCGCAGAGCGGGTGGCGGCTCCGCTCCAGGTCCCTCGCGCTTGCTCCGGGTCGGTCGGGTGGCCGCGAGGAGTCGCGCGGGGCGGGGCGAGGGCGGTGTCGGCAGGTGCCCGGGGCGGGGAGCACGGACCCCCAGACCAAAAAGCCGAGGGAGGAGCAGCGCGTCTAGCGCAGGGAGGCCAAGTTTGGCTCCAGCGCGCGCAGCTTTGCGTCCTGACTTTGGCGGGGAGACGCTGTCCCCATCTGAGCTGGACTCCAACCCTGGCCTGCGAGAGCCTCCGCTGACCCCCGGGGGTGGCTGCTCTTCCCCCTCTCCCGGGTCCAGGCGTTTGGGGCGGACCTGAACGGGGGACGCGCCATGCTGGAGGGTGACATCGGCCTCGAAAGACTTTCCCCCAAGGAAGCCCCTGCAGCCCGTGAGTATCAGGGGCGCCCAGGGGGAGGCTAGCGAGAGGCGAGGAACCCTAAGCGGGGCTGTGGCGTTGTCAGGGCCGTCCAGGGGCGGCAGGCTCCCCGGACAGAGGGGCGCGCGAGGAACAAGTAACTGAAACCTGGTCTCTGCAGGAACCCACCCTAGCGCGGCTCCCCTGTGAGGGCCAGAGGGGAGGGGCTTTGTCAACATCAAGTCACTGCATGCACAGACAAACAGACGTCAGAAGGACCCTCGCCGGCTGGGGCTGGGGGCCTGTTGCAGAGCGAAGGGTCCCCCGACAGGCCACAGGGGCGACATCTGCCAAGCGGGCCGGGCGGGCGCCTTCCCTCCAGCGCACGTCCCGGCGGATGCAAGGCTTTCGGATGTTTTTCCAGGCGCTATTAATACTCACCCATAATATTTCCGTGCTATTTTGGAGATTTATTTGCGATATAAAGTAACTCCTCTGACTTGGAGTCGTAATGAAAAGTGGAGAGGAACTTAAAGAAACATGCCGTTGGCTGGGCCGTGGCACACTGGGGGAGTCCCTGACTTCCTCTGCCCCTCCCCGCTCATAAATCACCCTCCCGATATTTTTATACCAATAATTTTAAAATAAATGACCCAGGCAATGTTTCCTGGATGCTTTCCTCCTCCCAGTTCAGAGGTGATTAAATCACCCTCCAAGTCCAGTAGGAACAGGGACTCGGTCCCGTGGGCTGCCTTATTTAATCATCCAGCTGCAGCGCTGTGCAGGTTCCGGGTCTGGGCCCTGCCACCAGAATGCCACCGGGAGCAGGGCTGCTAACTATAGCATGGGAAGCCCTTCTGTTCGTTCCTGCACCCCCTTCTCTTCCCCTCCCCCCTTTTCTCCCTCGATTCCCATGGAGAGACTTACCAAAGGTCTGCTTCTGGAACTGGGCTTCTTCCTCCAAGGGGGCACTGAACACATTTACTCATCAAACTAAAGGGCCCAGGAGGACAAGAGGGGGGTAGTGCCAGGCATAGAGGGGTGGCAAAGCCTGGGTAAGAAGAGACCAGGCAGCTCCGAGGTCAGCAAGAAGGCCTAGGTGGTGTATGACCAAGTTGCGTGGGCTTCTAAAAACGCCTCCTGCAGCTCATTTGTTGGAAAGAGCCATCCTGCAAGCAGCTGGAAAAGTGAGCTCCAAGCTCCCTATCAGGGACCATCTCACCTGCCTGGTAGCACAGCAAGGCACCAAGTGGATTGCTTGGCACAGGGGATCGTGAGTGTGGGCCGCTGAGGTGGCCCAGGGCTGTTCCCGTTTTATAGACAAAGAAAGCAAGGTGCTGGGTTTCAGTTACTCTTCCAAGGCCGGGTAGCTAGTAGGTGGAGGTGCTGAGACCGGAGCCCAGGATGTCTGAGTTCAGTTTCTGGGAGGCTATCAATTTGCCTTCCTCTGGCCCCTGGCAAGCCCCCCAGCTATGCAGCTGCTCTGTCTGGAGTCCACCCAGCTCTCTGTGCAGAGTGAGCTCGCTGGAGGCCGGCTTCCGCACCTTCAGGGTCTGTAAATCTGGGGGTGGACTGTCCTTCCAATGTGAGACTCTGGGGACTCTGTAATGGAGGTTCTGCTCTGTCACAAGTGACAGTGACAGCCTCTGCTCCTAGAGGCAGACCGTCCCTGGTTCCGGCCCCACCCGTGAGTGGTGGCTGTGGGTGGTGGATGTGAACTCAGTGGGCAGGCAGAGAATCCTAAGAGTGACTTGTCCCTTTCTCAGCATCGGGCTTCTGTAGGGTCAGGAGTGAGGCCCTGGGACAGGTGTCCCAGCCTTGGTTCTGGGCTTTACCACCCGGCGCGTGGCCCCACTTACCACAGGCACATGTTAAATGCAGCGACAAGCCCGGACAGTTCTGCACCACTCTTACACCCCTCTTGGTGTAACTGAGACCCGGGGCCCCTCATTACTTTTACAGGTAAAACAACCACAGAGCGGGAGGCCTGGGTGCTCCACTTCACTGCAATGTGGGGACCCCAGAGGGGATGTGCTCACTGGGCAGCACACCCCTGCATCTGGAGCCTGTGGCCAGGGTCTGAGTCCCAGATTTGCTGCTGCTACTATGTGACCTTGGCCTACTATGTGACCTTGGCCGACTTACCCGACTGCTCTGTGCCTTATCTGTAAAACCCAAGGACCTGTTGTGAGGGGGAGCTGAGTCTTCGTGGGGTGTCTGTGTGTGTGAGCGCTGTCACCGTGAGGGTTATCTGGCTCCTCATTGGTACAAGCTACAGGTCCGGTGACCCAGGGGTGAAGCCAGACATTCAGGGGTGAAGCCTGGCCTGATATGCCTTCTCAGAGGAGCTTGTACTGCGTGTCCTGCAGTGCGCCACACACCCTGCAGGCCAGGGGGCGGCTTGTGGGCACAGATGCCATCTTCAAGCCCACCCTCTTTCGCAGCCCCCTTGTTATCCATTAACAAGCTATTTGCTTATCCCTAAGCTTGTGGTCTGCAGCACCCTCCAGGGCAGGCAGGGTCAGGCTGAGGGCTTCGAGCACCCTGCCACTGGGACACGTCGCCCAGCCCGCTTCTCTGCACCCTTGACGACCCAGCCAGGGTATGGTCCTTTTCCTGGAAACCAGCTCACATTCCTCCGTGGGCGGCAGGCTCTGTGACGGCACCCCATGTATCTCCTTGGAGCTGTGCGGTTACTGTCTGGCCTCCCTCAGTGGCCCCAGGAAGGTACAGCTCGTCGCTGTGTCTCCAGCGTAGCCTGGCACACAGAGCCCTCCAGAGGGAGGGGGTGAGGAAGGAGAGGCAACGAAGGAGGCCAGGAGGTCAAGAAAGAGACAGAAGGGGGCGAGGGGAGGAGAGGAGGGGGGGAGCGAGGAAGGGAGAGAAGACGAGAGAAAGATGGATGAATGGAAATACGGACCTTAGTTCAAGAGAGGGAGGTTGCTGACACATCACGGGTCTGGCAAACAATGTCACAAAACAGTATTTGTAGGAACTACTTAATGAAAAGCTGAGTTGCCCTTTAAACCTTCATCTAAAGCACAATTCAAAAAGAAAGAAGGGGAAGAAGGCAGCAGACAGGGGGAGACAAACAGAGCAGTGCAGCCCGATGAATGGCTCGCTGGGTGCCAGGCCCGTGGGAGCCCGGCGACGTGCGTCCTCACGTGCAACTTCCCTTCCATCTGAGAGGTGGCTGCTGTGATGTCCCCTATCTCTGCACGAGGAGCCTGAGGCCCGGAGAGGTGACTCAGGCTGACGCAGCTGCCATGTGGCAGAGGCAGGGTTTGGACCCCAGGCTGGCCGGCTGCGTGATCACTGTGCTGTTTATCCCAAAGAGGTGGTGGTGAGAGGGGTCCCTCCTGAAACAGTCCTTTACGGCTTCAGCAAAGTGCCATCAGCCACCTGCTGTATGCCAGGCACTGTCCTCCGTGTGGACACAGCAGGAGACAAGGTATTGGCCCTCGTGAAACTTTGTCCCCCATGCAGGAAAAAAAAAAAAAAAAAACACCACTGCCATCAAGTCAATTCCAGCTCATAGTGATCCTACAGGTCAGAGTAGAACTGCCCTATGGAGTTTCCAAGGATCACCTGGCAGATTCAAACTACTGACCTTTTGTTCAGCAGACATAGCACTTAACCACTACGCCACCAGAGTTTCATGTAGAATAAACAAATATATGATGCGTCAGGATAGTCAGGGCTAGAGCCCTGCAGGCACAGTGGTCAAGAGCTCAGCTGCTAACCGAAAGGTCGGCAGTTCGAATCCACCGGCCACTCCTTGGATACCCTATGGGGCAGTTCTTCTCTGTCCTTCAAGGTCTCTGTGAGTCAAAACTGACTCAACAGCACCTAGCAACAATATGTCAGGGGGTGGTGGTGACGGTCACAGACCCCATGAAGAAAAGTGGAGCAGGACAGAGGCTGTGGTGTGTTGGGGTGGTAGCAGTTCTGAACAGAGTGCTGGGAGGGGCTGCCACTGAGAGGGAGGGAAAAGCAACCCTGGAGACGGAATGGCAAGTGCAAAGTCTCTGCACCCAGAGTGTGCCACTTGGGCTCAAGGAACAGCCTGGGGCTGTGAAGGGAGGGTCTGTGATGGCCTCCGGGTCACAGGAACGACCAGAACCTTTGCTCTGAGGGACACAGGGGTGAGAGGAGGGTCCCAAGCAGAGAAGGCACATGCACCAAATTAGGTTTTGGCAAAATGCCTCTGGCCACTCCGTGGAGGAAAAGTTGAAGGGGGTAAGGACAGAAATTTGCTCGTAAGAAGCAACTATTTTGTAAAAATGATCCAGGTGAGAGGTGCTGACCACCTGGAGCTTGAGTAACTCTGATTCAGGGTCTCTTTTGAACACAGAACTGGCAGTTTCAGTCCAGCCCCATCTGTGGACAGAGCCCGATGCCCTGTAAACTGGTCACGTGGTGAGTTCTGTGTGCCACAATTCACAGAGAAAACTGTCGTCTGCCTCCGCAGTTTGATGCACAACTCCATTTAAGCTGACTTGGTGCTCTTTCTCTGGGCCAACTGCAGAGCCAGTAGCTGGCCATATGAAGTAGCATAGTCCTTGCCCTCCTGGGGTTTATAGTCTAGTCGTTAGACTGTAACTGCACTTGTTTTCAGGCAAATTCCCCGCTTCCCAGCCCCAGGCGTGGCGGGATAGAACTGGGCTCCACAGGGTTTTCAGTCCTGGTGTTTCAGATCACCGGCCTTTCTTCCAAGGCCCCTCTGGAAGGGCTTGAATCCCCAACTTTCCAGCTGGCAGCAGAGTGCTTAACCAACTGTGCCACGTGGGGACTTCCGTCAGAACACAGCGTGGTTAGGCTGCCATGAAGGGGAGGGTTTTAGCTGACACGACAAAGACCGTTGTCTTTTTCAGCAGAAACAATATTTCCTGAGCACTTAGTATGTGCCAAGCACTGTTGTCAGTTTATATGTGTTTCTCAGTTGGTCCCCCAGTATCTCTGTGAGATCATTTCTTCCATCCTACAGACGAGGGGAAGAAAATGCAGGCACATAGATGTTAAAAACTCTATTCAAGGTTGTACAACTCTTCAGTGACCAGGCAGGGCTTTGAACCCACTGGATGGGTGGCTGACTGGATGGATGGATGGTCGGATGGACGGACAGACGAATGGATGGATGGATGGATGGATGGATAGAATGTATTGACCAGTGAATGATGGCTGGGTAGGTGGGTAGATTATGGGTGGGTGGATGGTGAGTGGTTAATGGATGAACAATGGATGGATGGATGAATGGATATACAGATGGATGGATGGGTACATGGATGATGGATGTTGGATGGATGGATGGATGGATATACAGATGGATAGATGGATGGATAGAATGTATTGACTAGTGAATGATGGCTGGATAGGTGGGTAGATTATGGGTGGGTGGATGATGAGTGGGTAATGGATGAACAATGGATGGATGGATGGATGGATGGATGGATGGGTGATGTACGAGTGGATGATGGATGAGTGGGTAGGTAACAGCTGACAGTTACTGCAAACTCCTTCTGTGCCAGGCTCTGCTGTAAGCCCTTTGTATCTGCCACCTCCATTAATACTCACCAGCTGAGATAACAACATTAGAAGCCCATTTGACAGATGAAGAAACTGAGGCACAGAGAGAGGAAGTAACATACACACTTGCCAGGAGTTTCCTGTGACTCCAAGTGGGTCTGCCATGCCTGGCTGTGCAGAGGGGAGTACAGACATCAGACACTGACAGACAAGGCTGCCAGAGTTAGGGGTGTCAGGACGAGAACTGGCAATCTGTTTCCCAGGTCCAGGTCTCAGGTCCCCCATCTCCACTGCCTCCCAGCTCACTGAGAATGGACAGGCCTCGCTGGTTTCCCCTCTGCCGCTGGAGCCTCATGAACAAAGCAAGGTGGCTTCGTGCGATTTTATGAGACGGCCGCCTACTCTGGTGCTTGTCCTTGCCCGGTGTCCCCAGACCCGTGGCTGGCATTGCTTGCAACTCAGCGTCAATCACAGCCCTCAGCCGTCAGCGCTGGGTATGCATGTCAGGGTTTTCCTGCTGTGTGATGAAGTATTAAAAGCCTCCCCGACCCTCAGAAATCCATTTGATGACAGTCACGTGGCCACTAGGTAGACAAATTACTAGTTTTATGCATTTAGCCCTTGGAGGGCTGATAATTTCAGCTTCCTTTTCGCTGCAGCCCACGGGATGTTCTGCTCCCCTTCGGGGCTTTCATTGTGAGTCCACCGGGCTCTCGGATCCCACACACTGGCCTCCCTGGGGAGCCCGGGAGCACTAGCCCACCCCCAAGGGTCTGCTGGCTGCAGCCCCGAAACACACCCTCGCTGCGCTGCACCTGTGTTTGCCTCTGGGTGTGGTGTGCAAACGTTACCCTTGACACCCAAGATTTAATACTCTCTCGCCGCCACTCAACCCAGAGTTCTCTCTACCCACGTGTGGTCTCTGATGTGTCATGATTTTTTTAATGCATTTACATGGCAGTCCAAAGCAGAAGTCTGGGTGGACCATTTGTGGTGGAAAGGGTGCTATTGGTGAGAGCTATTAGAAAAGAGGTGTAATCGGGCAGGGTTTTTATTGCGTTGTGCCTCCAGGACAGCAAACAGCTGGCAAATGCAGCAGACAAGGAGACCCAGGCAGTATTCAGCTCCTGCTTGTATACGGTGGCTTTGAGATGCCCTGGGCAGGGCTTCCTAGTCCAAGCTGTGCCCACATCCAACAGACCCCTAGCCTGCCCCTGCCGCCATCAGCTGATACAAACAAGAAAACAGAGGACCATTGATGTCATGTTCCCATGTCATTCCTGAACTTGTCCACACTTCTCTCCACATACACGCCGCACTGGTCCCAGCCACAGCCGCGCATTCTCGCTGGTGTGCCTGCGTCCACCTTGTCCCTCTAGGCCTCCCCTTGCCCCTCCCCACAGCCAGAGGGAATGTTTTAAGGACTCAGTAAAATCATCTCGCACCCTCCCCTCTTCGGTGGTCACATCTGTCACCTGGCCAAGGTGCCCCTCACCTGCCTCTCGGGACGCCCTATTTGCCCCCAGGAGCAGCGTCACCCCTCCACACACTGTCGCCTCTCGGGGGGGGCCCTCCAATGTCCAGTGGGTGGTGTCCTTGGATTTAGTCCATTCCTAAAGTTTGGTGTTGAGTCACACTCTCTGCACCAAGCAAAGTTGCCTAAAGGCAGAGACTGGACTTCCCTTTGCCCATTTTGTCTTCCCCTTGATACAAACTCCATCAGACCACGCTCCATGATTTTTTAAGAGTGAAAGGAAGGGAAATGTTTGAGGGCTCCAGAGTCCCCTGCTTGTCCGTCTGTGTCATCTCTGGTGGTCGGGAAAGGAGGAGGGCCATGCACATGCTCTCTGAAGGCTGCGGTGGGCAGGGGTCTGCATCCTTGGGCGATACTAGACACACGGCCCCGCTAAAACCAGGAGTGCCCGGATATGTCATTGATTTGATTTCATTTGAAACCTCCAGTTTGTCCTCAGACAGCCTCCCAATCAGAGCTGGAGGAGACTCAGGTGGTGCCCAGGCTAGCCCAGCATCCCCCGTGGACTCGGGAAGCCCTGCCCAGTATCCTCTGTCTAGGCCATTAAAATTAGTCGTTTGGTTCCATCTCTGTGCTCTGCAACAAAGAGGGAGGTAAGCGAGGATAGTAGTTTATTAGCGAAAGGTGTGGATTGGTGGTTCATCCCATCCCCCACCCTCTACAGACGTTGTCACCTGCTCTTAAGTCACCTCCAACCCATGGGACCCTGTGTACAAAGAACAAAAATCTGCCTGGTCCTGTGCTGTCCTCACCCCCCCAAGTCCCTTGTGGTGGCAGCGGTGTATTCCCGGCACCCTCCCAGCCAGGGTGCTCATCTTCCGGCACTCCACCGGACAACTACCTGTTGCCATCCACAGGGTTTTCATCAGCTGATTTTTGGAAGGAGACTGCCAGGCTTTTCTTCCTAGTCTCTGTCGGTCTGGAAGTTCCACTAAAACCTGTCCCCCAGGGGATGACACTGCTGGCATTTGAAATGCCACTGGCATAGCTCCCAGCCTCCATAGTATCCCGCACTGCAGGCAGATGCTAGTTCACAGATTAATATGGATTTTATGTGTATAGACTTTTTCCCTGTCTAGGAAGCACACTGGAGCGCTAATAGCTTCCTTTATAACTTGGCAAAGTGGAAGCATGATCTGTCAAACACAGAATAGCAACTCTGGCATTATGACGGGTGTGGAATTGTGTGGGCGCACCAAAAAGAGCCCCACACTGCTTCCATCACCTCCGCTGCGGCACTTTATAAACCCACCAGCTGATCTGTGTCACTCTGTGACTTGTTTCTACAGAACTTAAGAAGGAGGGGTCTGTTCTTCCCGCGCTCTCCCCCACTCCCACCCCTGCTCTGGACCGGACTCATTCCCAGCCAACTGTACTCCGGTCGGATTATAACTGTCACCGTTGTTTCTCTCTTTTTGAATAATAGATGTTTTATTTGAGAGCAGTTGAAGCCTTACAGAGAGCTTGTGACGATAGAACCTTGGTGCCGTCGGTGCTGTTGAGTTCGTTCCAGCTCGTGTCCACCCTGGGGACAACTGAACGTTGCCTGGTGCTGGGCTGTCCTCACGAATGGCACACAAGATGCACACAGGTCCTGTGCCCCCACCCAGCCCTCCCTACCATCAGCGTCGTACAATAATAGCGTGATACGTTTGTCACAGTGACTGAAACCATGTAGCTTCTACCATGTCACCTCCGACTCACAGCCACTGCACATGTGTCAGAGCGGAACGGAGCTCCACAAGGGTTCCTTCAGAACCCTTGTCCTTCAGAAGTAGGTCACCAAGTGTCTCTTCTGAGGCGCCTCTGGGTGGACTTGAACTTCTGACCTTTTAACTAGCAGCAGAACAGGCTAACCATTTGTGCCATTCCCAATGAATTAACCTAGAAAGCCAAACAATCAAGCCCCTTGCCTTCAAATTGATTCTGAGCTGTAACGACCCTATAAGATAGCGTAGAACTGCCCCAGGGGGTCCCAAAGAGCAGCTCATACATTTGAACTGCCGACTGGTTGGTCAGCAGCCAAGCTCTTAGTCATCGTGCCAGCAGGGCTCTAGTGGCGCCTTAATGTTGACTGAAGTCTGTGCTCTGTTCAGATTCCCTCAGCTTCGACCTTGTGCCCTTGTTCTGGCCCAGGATCCTACCCAGGACACCATCACGGTCTCCTCGGGCTCCTCTGGACTGCGATACGCTCTCAGACTTGCCCAGCTTTGGTTGACCTTGACCATTTTGAGAATGACCAGTCAGATATTTTGTTGAATGTCCCTCCACTGGGACTTGTCTGGTATTTTTCTCATGAGTAGAATAGGGCTCTGGGTTTGGGAAGGAAGATCCCGGAAGTCAAGGGCCACACTAATCACATCAAAGGTATGTGCTGTCATGGATTGAACTGGGTCCCCTCCTGGCAAAATATGTCTCAGCTTGGTTAGGCCATGATTGCCAGTATTGTGTAGTTGTCCTCCATTCTGTGATTGAAATTTTACATTGGAGAAGATTAGAGTGGAACTGTAACCCCTTAGCCAGCTCACATTGCTGATCCAGCGTAAAGGGAATTTCCCTGGGGTCAGGGCTGCACCTCCTTTTATCTCAGACAAAAAGAGAGGAAAGGGAGCAGAAAGGGAGGGACCGCATACCACCTGGGGAGCACTGTCCAGAGCAGAGTATGTCCTTTGGACCCGGGGTCCCTGTGCAAAGAAGCTCCTGGTCCAGGGGACAGGTGATGGCAGAGACCTTCCTCCAGAGCTGACTGAGCGAGAGAGCTTTCCCCTGGAGCCAGCACCCCGAGCTCGGACCTCTAGAGAAGAAATATCTCCTTGTGAGAGCTGTCCACTTGTGGAATTTCTGTTACAGCAGCACGAGAGGACTGAGACACACGTGACAACAGGATGTGTCCCTGCTGGTGTGAAGCTTGGCCGTCTGGTTCAGGTGGTGCTTCTCATTTTGTCTGCTGTCAAGTTTCTGGTTTGTCTTCTCAACGTTGGTGTCTAAAGTTCTGGAGATGTCTTTTTTTTTTTTTTAATTTGTTGTGTTTAAGTGGAAGTCTCCAGTTCAATTTGGTTTCTCATATAAAAATTTATATGCACATTGTTGTGTGACGCTGGTGGCCCTCCGCACGCTGTGACAGCACATTCTTCCTGTCCACCCGGTGTTTCCTGTGTCCATTTACCCAGCTCCTGTCCCCCTCTGCCCTCTCATCTCGCCTCTGGACAGGAGCTGTCCGGTCAGCGTCATGGATCTACTTAATCCAAGAAGCACTCTCTTCATCAGGATCACTTTATGTCCCAAAGTCCAGCCCAGCCTTTGTCTGCAGAGTTAGCTTTGGCAGTGGTTTCAGTTCTGGGCTAACAGGAAGTCCGTGGGCCGTGTCTTCAGAGGTCCCTCCAGTCCCTCTCGGACCATTTGGGTTCTGCCCCCCCATTTTTCAATTCTGAAGACGTCTTAACGGGCAACAGAGGTCTTAGCACTGTCTTTGACACTGGCGCTTTTCTTCCTTGGCAGCAGCTAGTGGATGTTTCCAGATCCCTGGACCAGCTAACCAGGCCCAATCCTTTCATTTTACTGCCCCCAAGGAGGAAGCTGGCAATCAGAGAGGTTGAGGGATATTCCTAAGGTCACCTAGTGATTCAGGGTCAGGAATGGGACCTGAGCTAAGGGTCCTGGCCCCAGCACTCTCTCCTCTATCTACCACATCTAATGAAGATGTGGGAAGCTAAGGATGATTGTCCTTCAAAATTTCTTAGTGTTGCAAACCGAACTGTGTCCACTATAAAGGTACATGGAACTCCTAACTCCCAGTACCTGAGAACGGGAGTTGTTTGGAAATAAAGTCTTTGCAGATGTCATCAAGTTACAGGTTAAAAATACTGGGTGGACCATAATCTGATCCCATATAAATGGGGTCCTGCACTGTTTTGTGCAAGGGCTTTTTTTTGGCGGTGGGGGGGCAACCACTCTAGTGGAATGTGCTATGAATTCAATGCGCCCGTGGCGGAAAATGAACACCCTCAAAAGCAAACCTTGGGCTGGCTCATGTTGTACGTCTAATCTGACTTTTTGTTTTCCTTACTCTGTCTTGCCCTTCCATCCCCACCTCCTCAAAGTAAAAGATTACAGTTTATACAGGGGTAATATTTAAGAAAAGAATATAAATTAAGAGCAGAATGAAAGAAAAACAAAGGAAACCAAGAATGAGGCAGATAGGGCTAAGCTGGGCCCCAGACCTCCTGTGGGTAAAGCTGACCTCGGGCTCCAGATGCCTGAGCTGCTGGTCACAGAAGCCACAATCCAGGTGGGAAGTGACCACCAGCCTGGTGGAGGAAAAGCTTTCCCAAAGCCACTTCCCACACAGCAGCCCCAGCGATCCTTCTGCCAGGTCAGACCAGCATGTAGCCCAGCTGACACGCCATGGGGGGCTCTCTTCACCCAGGGATGGTGTTCAGATTCCTCAGAGCCCCTGATCTGACCCTGACTGCTTCTTAGGTCTCCTCGCTACTCTCTGCCCACTCACTCTGGCCCTTTTTCAGCTCCCGTAATTCAACAAGCTCCTGGCTGCCCCAGGGCCTTTGCACAAGCAAGCTCCTCCCCTGGAACACACTTCCCAACACTGCCTTCTTCTCATCTTCTTGGCCTAAATGTCATCTGAGCAGAGAGACTTTCTTGAGCCTCTCCCTCCAACTAGGGGTACCCCTTGTTGTTGCTGGGTGTCATCCAGTTGAATTTTGACTCAGGGAGACCCTATATGATGGACTAGAACAGCCCCAAGGGTCCTCTAGGCCATAATCTTTGTGGATGCAGGTTGCTGACCCACCGAATGCGTTCTAACCAGCAACCTCTTGGTTAGTAGCTAAGTGCTTTCACTGATGTGCCACACTCCTAACACAAGTCTTCTTCTGTAGCACTGACCACATTTCCTAATTCCATGCTTTCCACTGAGGCAAAATTGACATACAGTAAAACGTCCAGATTGCAAATGCATAGCTCCAGCAAATTTTTATAATCTAGGCAACATTTATCCCAGTTAAGATATAGAATAGTTCCATCACCCCCATAACTGTAGAAAAGACTTAGTTTTTAGAATGTCGCAAAACTCAGGCAAGTCCTAAAGCTTCATGTAAGTGAAACCATACAGTCCACACATCAGAGACTGTCTTGAGTCTGGCTTCTTATTCTCAGTGATTGCTTGTGTTCTTGTTTGTTGCTTGCATGTATTCCATCCTGTGAACGTACCTTGGTTTGGGAATCTGTTCTTCTAGAAGGACATCAGATTTTTGTTCAGTGTGTAGCCATTCTGTATAAAGACATGAGGAACAAAGCTTTCTGTGCTCATGCATTTTTATGTCTCTTTGATAAAATACCCAAGACAGAATTACAGGACAGAAACATGATTCTTTACTTATTTAAAAACTTCCAAGCCATGTTTCAAAGTGTTTGTAGCATTTTCCACGCCCTCTAGCAGCATTTGAGACTTGTCTTTGGATTTTGGTTTGTGTGCTAACTTGTTCTCTGTCTGCCCCTCCTCCCCACTGATGTAGACTCCACAGGTGACAGGGACCCTATCTCTCATTCCTCACTGAGTCCTTAATGCCTAGCAAAATGCCTGGTGCACAGCAGGTGTCCCATAAGCATTTGTAAAAGGAAAGAGATTCCTTGACTGCAGCTGTCTGCTGCTGCTAACTGACCAGGGACCAGGGAGAAGCACCTCCCTGCACCAGGCTGGAGCTGGGCTTACTGTTCTTTTGTGAACATGGAGGTCACTTGAACCAGGGAGGTGGTTGTCCCATTCCCACTTAGAGACACCCTAGGGGGTGTCTAGTAACAGTGCCAGGGATTTCCTCCAGAGCTGGGGACAAAAGGGGAGGGAAGCCCCCACAGAGTCCTCATAAGCATGACCCAATTGTCTTATTCTGAAAAGCTCCAAGTCTGCAGTAACCAGATGCCCGCCTCTGCCAAAACAAACTCCTAGACAGCACTCACAGGGGACCCCTGGGGGGGATTCATGAAAAGACACTGGTAACTGTAACAGGGTGGGATCACTTACTCGGCGGGCACGTACAAAAGTGAGGGCAGATCTCCCCAAAATGGGCACTTGGAACAATTCATCTAGAGGCCTTCTTTCTCTTAATGATTTGCTGGAAGTTTCCTTTGTGTGTATAGGCTGCTGGTGGAAAAAAAATGAAATGGGCCACCTGCTTATAGCAGAAAACTGGCACATGTGTCCTCAGGAGAGAGACACTCCCCGTGACCAAAGTCACATCAGGTCATTAAGCAAAACTCTTTTAAAAGAAGGGGCCTGCTGAGCATACGAAAAGGTGCTCGGTTTCACTAGTTCTCGGGAGATGCAAGGCGAAACCACCATGAGATACTATCAGACACCCACCAGAGCGGCTGCAAAGACAGACAACAGGGAGCTTCCTCGAGAATGTGGAACATTCTCACACCCTGCTCGGGGAGTGCGAACGGGTCCGCCCACTTTACAAAAGTGATGCTGTTGTTGTTAAGCAGCTGCTGTCCGGTCATGGCCACCTCACGTCCAAAAGGATGAAACCCCCTGATTCAGGTGTGGACCTGACTGTGGTCCTCCAAAGAGTTTCTGCTGGTTGATTAGGGAATGTAGATCACCAGGCCTTTCTTCCTAGTTCATCTTAGTCCGGAAGCCCCACTGAAACCTGTTCAGTGCCAGAGCAACACAGCAGCCTCCACTTACAGGCAGGCAGAGGTCGTGTATGGGCGCATGGGCCAGGAGTCAAACCCTGGTCTCCTGCATGCAAGGCAAGAATTCTACCACTGAGTCCTGGGTGTTTCACTGCCCCTAGAAGGTGGGGATGGACAAATACATACATTGTTTCTACTCTCAGCATTGAACAGGATACAGCAGTGAGGATGGGAAGAATGAGATTTTGTGACTATGTTGCAACTAATCTCACCAAGGTGTGCAACTGGGAAAGCCAGACCCTGGGGGCCCACAAGTGCCATTCTGTTTATCTAAAGTGGGGAATGAGGCCGAGGAATCTATGGAGACCAAAGCCAGGGGAGTGTTACCCTTTGGGGACCAGGAGAGGGCTTCTGGTAGCTGGCTGCACGCGCGTTTTTCATTAATGAGAATGAATTGAGTTGCACCCATATCCTGGTGCACAGATCTTACCTGTGACACACCAGAGAAACATTTTCACAAGAAGGGACGAGAAGGTATCAGAATCCAGCCCTGCTTTAAATACCCATTTAAACTAGGTTTGCCAAGGTAATTTAACTTTTAATTGTGGTAAAAATTTATATAAAAAGTATTTGTCAGCTCTACAGTTTTTACATGTACTAGTCAGTGGCATTGATGACATTCATGGTGTGGTCACCCATCACCACTACCTTTTCCATTTATTCATCACCAGTGACAGAAGCTCAGTGTCCCAGAGCAGTGACTATACAGTCCCTTCTCTCCTGCCTCTGCAACCTAATAAACTCTGGTCTGTATACAGTGCCTATTTTAGACACTTCATAGAAGTCCGCTCATACGACGTCTGGCCTTTTGTGGCTGACTTCTTTTCCTCAGCGTCATGTTTTCAAGGTTCCTGTAGTTGGTAATATGTATGCTACCTGCAGAGGACAAGGGGACAGAGCACTACTGGGTGCCTAAAACAGGGAGGGATGCTTCCCTGGTGAAAAGGAACTGAGGGAGAGAGACCCAGTTCCCAGCCTCCTTCTCAGAGAATGCTCTGGGTGCAAGGTCTCTGCTTAGGGTCCCAGAGCGGAGACACTGGGGCATACTGTCTTCCTAAAAGCCACTTTACAGCAGTCATCTGTTGTGTCCCACAAGCCTCCCAGAGCTTAGTGGCTTCACACAGCAATCACTCCCTGTTGTTCACTAGGCTACAGGGCAGCCAGCAGCTGAGTAGCGTCTGGCCAGGGTTGGCTGATCGTGGCCGGGCTCACTCAGGCTGCTGCAGCCAGAAGACAGGTCAGCTGGGGTCTGGCTGGTCTAGCGTGACCACAGTTGCTGAGAGGCAAGCTGGCTGTCAGCTAGAGTGACAGGGGTGACTGGGCCATGGGTCTGTCTGTCGTCACCCAACAAGGTAGTCTGGGCTTGTTCACTGGGTAGTAGCTGGACCCAGGGGTGCGAGCAGAGACACACGTGGGCTCTTGGAGGCACTGTCACTTGGCTTGGTTCTGTTGGTCAAACCCACACCCCTGCCTGGAGGGGTGCGGGAATGCCCTCACCTCCCGGTGGAGGAGCTGCAGTCCCGTGCTGCTGTTGTCAGGTGCCACTGAGTCAGTTCCGACTCATAGCGACCCTGTGAACAACAGAACGAAACCCTGCCCAGTCTGGTGCCGTCTCTAGGTCATTTTTATGCTTAAGCCCGTTGTTGCGGCAACCGTGGCAATCCGTCTCACTGAGCCTCTTCCTCTTCTTCGCTGACTCTCCATTTTACCAAGCATGACGTCCTTCTCCGGGGACGGACCCCCTCTGACAATATGTCCAAAGCATATAAGACACAGTGGTGCCGTCTTTGCTTCCAAAGGAGCACTCTGGTGGGACTTCTTCCAGAACAGATCTGTTTATCGTTTGGGTGGTCTATGGTACATTCAACATCCTTCTCCATCACCACCATTCAAAGGCATCAATTCTTCTTCTGTCTTTGTTCATTGTCCAGCTTTTGCATACACATGATGTGGCTGAAAACATCATGGCTTGGGTCAGGTGCACTTCAGTCTTCAAGGGGACGTTTTTACTTTCGAATACTTTAAAAAGGTCCTTTGCAACAGATTTTCCCAATGCAATGCGCCTTTTGATTTCTTGACTGCAGTCACATGACCGCGGACAAATAGGAGTGGGCGTACTGCAGCTTTTTTCTAGTCCACTATGCTTGTGATCTTCTTGACTTGCTGCTGAAAAAAGAGGTCTGGATGGATAAGTGAATAAACACTCTGCGGCGCACGCATGCGCAAACCCAGCTCCTCGCCATCCGGTCCACTCCAACTCCCTGCGGCCCCACGGGGTTGGAAGCAGATGATCACATCTTTCTTTCCCGGAGCTGCTGGTGGTTTTGAACTGCCGAACTTTCAGTTAGAGGTCAGCGGCTTTAACGGCCGACCCACTAAGGTGCCTATGTACTTGCCAAAAACCAAAGCCAAATTTGTTGTGATCGAGTCGCTTCTGACCCGTGCAAGCCATATGAAACCCACCGCCATCCCTTCTGACTCACAGCAACCCTATAAGGCAGAGTAGAACGGCCCCACAGAGTTTCCAAGGAGCGCCTGGTGGATTTGAACTGCCGACCTTTTGGTGAGCGGTGACAGCACTTGACCACTATGCTACCAGGGATTGTACTCTGTCGTGTAGGGTCACTGTCCATCAGAATGAACCGGCTTTCAGCAGGTTGGAGTCTGGGTTTGGGTTTTGTATACACAGAAAATGGCTTTGGCGCACAGAAGGGTACTGTAGGGTCCCAGTGTATCGGGCGTATGTTACTGTGTGATGTTGACTCGATCCCAACTCACAGTGACCCTGTAGGACAGAGGACAACTGCAGCAGAGGGTCCTTTTGGCTGTCATTTCACAGAGGAGCCGTGGTGGTGCAGTGGATAAGTGCTCTGCTGCCAACTGAAAGGTGAAGGTTGGAAGCATAAGTTGTGCCAGGGAGACAGATGTGGAGGTCTGCTCTGTAAAGGGGACAGGCCAGCAGACCCTGTGGGGACAGTCCTATTCTGCCCTGTAGGGTCACTGTGAGTTGAAATCAACAGCAATGGGTTTGGTGGTTTCTTTGAAGCTTAACAAACCTCTTCCCTAGGATCCCCCAGAACTGCAGGGATGGGCTGAGCACAGAGCTAGCTCCCAAGTGGGGTCCACTTTCACTGGTGTGTCTGTGAATTAGAATGCCTGACCCTGGAATTCTCTTCCCGAGCAGGCTGTCATTGTCAGGTCTCTCTGCAAGTGGCTCTGACTCAGCATGACCCTGTGGGACAGGAGAAGACCTCCCGGCCGCGTTTTCTTGGCTGTGACCTTTACAGGAGTAGATCAGCAGGTCCTTCTACGAAGCCCCGGGGTGGGTTTGAATCACTGGTGTTTCTGTTTGGCAGTCTGTCACTCAGCTGCTTAGCCACTGCCAGCCACTGAGACTCTCTTTTGTGCCCAGAGCATTGTTACGGAATTATTACCTCAGTTACCCTGACAGCATCCTTGAAAATCATTATCCCAGAGACAGAGAAACTGTGGTTCAGAGTGGTCCAGCGACTTGGCAGAGATCCCGCTGTGCGGGCTGACATCTCATTGCACAAGGCTTTTCTCTGCTGGCTGCAGAGTCAGGAAGGGGTGCATGTTGCTTAAAATTTTAACCAAAAAAGAAAAGTGCCCATTGGCACACTGTCCTGGCTTCTTCTAGGGCATGTCTGTGAGGAATTCCTACAGTTTGAACTCTCCACTTCTCTACGGAGTCAGCCCAACATGGCCTTACTGTTGATCTTCAGACGCATATTTTTAGGGTGAGGTGGGTTGTGTTTATTTTTTTAACGAATAGCTAAATTGTTTCTATAAATAAAACCATGGCGTTTTGTCCCTCTGGTTTTATTTCCAGTGCACAATTGCACATGGACAGGCCAGTCAGAGGCACTCACTGGTTCCTAAGAATTCAGAACAGAAATTGTATACACAAAAGGGGTGACACCATCTGTGTCTCAAAGAGCTGTCTCAGCTCCCGCCCCAAAGAGGTGGTGTTAGACGCCTAGGCAAGAGCATCCATCCTGTCTGAGCACACACTGAGGAAGTTCTTTAAGGTGAGTGTGCAGAGGCTACCGATTAGGGTGTGTTTCTCTTAACACGGAAAACAATCCATTTCTTGTCATGTAAAAATCATAGGCCAAGGGGACAAAGCCATTTCTGTCCTCAGCTTATAAGAGTTTGTCCAAACGCAGTGGGTAAAGCACAGACACAGCCTGAGTTCCTAGCGTCCCAGCTTTCGAGACCAGGGCTGGGCACCTGGTTAGGAAGGCAAAAACCATGTTCCTGGAAACAGATGAGCTGTGTCCCTGACACAGTCCTGTGGCGAGCTGGCTGCCACTCACAGAGACCCCTGCACACAGTGGAAAGAGACGCTTCTGGTGCTATCCCGTCTTCACAGCTGTCGGGTGTCTGAGTCCACAGCTTTGGCAGGTGAACTGTGTCAGAGCACCTAACAGAGGGCTCAGTAAGACAACAAACACAAAAACCAAGACAATAGCCGGAAAGCCAACCTGTTGCGTTCAAATCAATTCCAGCTCATGGAGACCCCGTGTGTGACAGAGCAGAACTGCTCGTTGTCCTCAGGGAAGCCGGTTGCCAGGCCTTTCTTCCGTGGCACTGATGGGGGTTCAGATGTCCAACTGTTCAGTTGGTAGTCAAGTGCAAACTGTGAGTGCCACCCGGGGGCTTGGATACAGCAGGGAGTTAACAGAAACATGGGAGCCCTCCCACCCAGGGGCCGGGATACAGCAGGAGGTTAACAGGAACAGGGGAGCCCTCCCACCCTGGGGTCTGGGGACAGCAGGGGGTTAACTGAAACAGAGGAGCCCTCTGTGAGACGAACTGACACGCCAGCCACAGTAGGGGATTCAGAGCTCCCAGCAGTGGTGACGATGGCACAGGCTCAGGCGGGCCCTCTGCCGCACCAACGGTGACATCCTTTTCGTCTCTGTCAGAGGGCTCCAGCTGTCTTTTGATGAGGTGTCAAAAGCAGTGAAGCCAGCGTCTCGCTGTCCTCACTGCTGAGGGACCCTGTGGCTACATTTCTTCTGAGACTTACTGGGATAGAAATTCAGCCTTGCTTCCGTGCACACAAGCCTGTTGACAGACTCTGGTCCTTAAACACATCTACCTGTCCCATCAGCCTTCTCAAAGGTGTCACCACCCACCTCTACCTGAAGGCTGCTTCTCTACCTGGGCACTGGATCCAGAGAGTAGCACGTGCATATAGGATTTGATACCAGAGAGTTCTCACCCAAGGATGTGTCCCACTTCTAAATGTCCTGTGTCCCTGTCATCATCAGATTTGATCCTTCCTCTTGCCTGTGAATCTTCCTCCGGTCTCAACCCCACCCAGCTGCAGCTCTGTTACACAAGTTTGTCTGTGTCTGGTCTGAGATAAGTATCCTCTTGTTTACCCTCTGTCTCTGAGTTAGTCCAGCCAATGTCTCACTTTCAAAAAACACTCACTGATGAAGATCAAAAGCTATAAAGCTTCAGTATGGATGACAACTCAACGTAAAGAAAACAAAAATCCTGACCACTGGATCAACAAGCAACATCATGGTAAACAAAGGAAATGCTAAAGTTATCCGTGAGTTCGTTTTACTTGGATCCACAATCGATGCTCACGGAAGCAGCAGTCCAGAAATCAAAAGATGCACCGAGCTGGGCAAATCTGCTGCAAAAGACCTCTTCAAAGTGTAAAACAGCAAAGATGTCACTTTGAGGACTAAGGGGCACTTGACCCAAGCCATAGTGTTTTCGGTCACCATGTCTGCATGTGAAAGCTGGGAAATGAATGTGGAAAAATGAAGATGAATTCACCCCTTTGGATTACAGTGTGGGGGAAGAATGTTGACTATTCCACTGACTGTTGGAGAACAAACAGATCTGTTTTAGAAGCAGCACAGCCAGAGTGCTCCTTAGAAGAGAAGGATGACAGTGTGTCTCCTGTACTTCGGCCACGTTACCCGCAGGGACCAGTCCTTGAAGAAGGACATCATGCTTGTTAAGCGTCACAGAGAACTCAGGGACTCAGGACACAGGTGGGCCCTGCCTGGCGGTGACCCTAGAAGGGATACAACTTCCAGCCACACTGTGGAAAGTAGCAGGGTGTGAGCTGGTTAGGAGCAAGGTCTTGGCACTGCTGCTCCACGGGGTGACCCTGGAGAAGCCCGACAGGCTCCCTGTGCCTCAGGCTCCCCAGCTGTCAAATGGGACCACACAGCACTCACTTTGCAGGCTTGTCGCAGGGACGAGGCGAGGTGACATAAGTCAGTGCCATTATTTCCAGCCCTTACTGTTACTTTCTTTGGGACCATGGGAAGCTCTTGCCCAACCTGGCCTTCCAGAAGGAGAGCTTGTGTGAAGCTCAGAGCCACCCACGTGTTTGAGTCTTCACAGCCATTCCTTAAAAGTTTGGATCCAAGCATTTCCTCTTGTTTTTTTCCCCTTCAGTGGGGAGCTTGTCTCAGCCACCCAGCCAAGGCACGCCCACTATTCACCCACAAACCCCCAAATCCTCCTACCCTCTCACCCAGAGTTGTGCCTATGGATCTGTGGGGTTGAAGGTTGTCCTAACTAGGGCCACTCCCGACACCCAAGTGTTTTAGTCTGTGTCCTGGGGAGAAATAGAACCAGCGAAATAAACACACAGTGAGAGAGAGAGAGAGAGAGACTTACTTCAAGGACTCAGTTCACTGGATTGTGCGGGGCTGGCAAGTCCAAATTCTGCAGGTTGGAGACGGAAGGGGCCAGGTGTCCGCTGAGGGTCCAAAGGCAGCAGATGCTTGGTGGTGTTGTCAGTGGCTGTCTGGTCGATTCATACGCCTGGTGATGCCGTGTGCACAGAGCACAGCAGAGCTGGGCACCATCGAGGTCTCAGGGCTGTGAGCTTCTGGAAGTGGATCACCAGGCCTGCCCTCCTGGGTGCCTCTGGGTGGGCTCAAACAGCCAACTTTTCAACTAGTACTCGAGCCCTTAGCTATTTGTACCACTCTAGGACTCCTATGCCTTGGAAAAGCCCTGTAAGACCTTTCACGGACTGGATGAGGACCACCGCACTAAGGATGGTGACTGCTGTCCTGGAGGTGGCTGACTTGATGCCACGTAGCTTCTTCTGACAGCAGACAGAGGGCGATGCAGGCAGGGTCGTGTTGGCCAGGCGAGCTGCGGGGGGCCCGGGCTCCTCTGCCTGTCTGACCTCGCAGGGGCTGGCGCAGCAACCCTCTGGGTTCTGCTGCTTGCTGTCACTGTCCTGGCATGGGCCAGCTGCCCACACCCCAGGGCACCAGGACCAGAACCTTCTCACGCTCCCCACTTGGTGCCGGCGAAGGCCTGTTGTCCTGTTATTTCCCCTTCCCCCCCTTTTCTTCCTTTGTGTGTAGCTGGAGAGACTTATTTTAAAACATCTTATTGTGTTGTAACTTAAAGTTTACAATCCAAGTCGATGGGTCAGACGAAGCCCTACACACACACTGCAGTGTAACTCCAGCGGCTCTCCCCACCCTGTGAGAGCACGTGCCTGGAAGCTGGAAGGCCTGGAGCTGGCATTCTGAGGCAATAAATACATCCCAGGGAGAAACAGTTTCTAGGTGTTTCCAAACTTAAGCACTTTGAAAATATAAATATTTAAAGAAGTTGCCGTTTACCTCATTGATGAAAGCCTCAGGGGTATATTCTTAGATCGCTTTTCTAAGTATCAGCAGGGAGTGAGTGCTGACTCACGCTCCCAGCCATCACGCACCTCAGAGACTCCGATGGTTATGACAGTCATTGCAAGCAGAATTGTTGCTTGTTGGGACTGATAGCCACTGGTGCATCCCTTGGTTCACCCACCCACCCGTCCACGCATTTATCCACCCAGCCACTGTCTATCTACTGTCTGTCCTTCTACACAGCACCTGTCATCCGTCCCTCCGTCACCTGTCCGCTCGCCCATTGGTTCACCCATCTATCTACTTACCCTTTTATTGTTTATTCAGCATCTGTCTTTCTATCCATCATCTACCCATCTGTCCACTTGTCTATCCATCTATCACCTATCCATCCATCCATTGATTCACCCGTCTATCTGGTTGTTTATACATCCATTCATCTGTCCACCCATCCATCTATACTTCCATCCATCATCTCTCCCTCCATCCCTCCATCCCTCCATCCACCCACCCACCCACCTATCCATCCATCCATCCATCCACCCATCCATGCATCCACACATCCATGCATTCATCCACCCATCCATCCATCCATCCATCCACCCATCCACGCATCCACTCATCCACTCATCCATCCATGCATCCGTGCATCCATACATCCATGCATCCATCCATCCATCCGTCCGTCCGTCCGTCCGTCCGTCTGTCCGTCTGTCCATCTGTCCGTCTATCTAAATGCTTCTTTTTGTTTATAAAGTGTTTCTGCCACTCTCTAATTCTTTCTTTTCCTTGTTTTCCGCTCTCAGAGCCATTTCTGCTGATTTCTGTTCTTGCTGTGGAACACTCTGGTGACAGTGATTCAGAGCTGTGACTGCTAACCAAATAATCAGCACTCTGAATTCACCAGGCACCCCTTGCAAACTCTATAGGGCAGTTTTACTGTGTCCCACAGGGTCACTACAGAGTCAGAGCGCACTCAGTGGCGATGGCTTTCTTTGTTTGATTGTTTGGCTTCATGTGATTATTTTCTGAAGTCTTGAAAGCCTGAAGCCAAGAAGAAAAAGTCAACAGTTGTCCAGAAGTCAGGCCTCCTCCTGGCCGCCCAATTGGTGTCAGAGGAGAACTGTGCTCTGTAGGACTTTCAATAGGCTGATTCTTCAGAAACAGGTTGTCAGGCCTTTCTTCTGAGGTCCTTCTGGGTGGACTCAAACCTCCAGCCCTTCAGTGAGCTGCGGAGTGCCTCACCATCAGCCTTACCCTGTGGGACCCCTGGGGCCAGCGAGAGGGACACGTTAAATGCTGTGAACTCGTGTGTCAGACACTTTTTGCCAATCACCCCTTGACCACTCACTGGATATTTATTTACTGAGGGTCTACTAAGTGCAGGGCATTTTGAAAAGTGCAGATATTGAAGACTTGCCCCCTTCCTTCAAGAGGCAGGAGGGCTTATAATCCAGAGGAAGGCTAGGACCTGGCCCAGCAGAAAGCTCCGCATCACATCTGAACCTCGGTGCTGGGTGTTCACTGACACCCTGGGGGACACACAGCCCCCCGGCAGAGCAGTCAAGGAGACCCAGTTGACAGTGCTCCCATGAGTGGTGGGGCCTCTCTGCTCCCTGCCCACTTGCTGAGCTCCCTCTGACTCTGGCTGCCAACGACTCCTTGGCAAATCTTCCCACACTGCTAACTCAGCCATTTGGCAAGCACTGCCGGGTATGCTGGCCCCTGCCACCCGCTTCCCATGGGCCAGATCACAGCGTCCCAGGGTAACACGGCTTGCGCCTCCCTGAGGACTCCAGCATCCTGTAACTCCTTGAGTACCAGAACACAGATGACACTGGGGAAGGTCAAGGCAAAGCTGCATCTTGACCCCACGTGGAGAGATTATAAGATCCATGGCAGGTTGGACAGCTCCAAGCATCCTTAGCTGATGCAGTCACTCCTCCTTTTGGGGGGTACAGCTGGAGAGTCCCCGAGGAGCCCTCTGCTCTGCAGATCTCAGGGATGGTAATTCATCAGGATGCATTGCCAGACTTGACCTGTATCTCAGCAGAAACGCAGACGAAACCAAATCCACAGTCTCTTGAAGTCCATTCTCGCAGTGGCGCCCTGTGTTACAGGCTAGAATGCAGCCATAGGGTTTTCTTGGCTGTAGTCTTTACAGAAGCAGATCACCAGGACTTTCTGCTAGAGTCTGCTGGCTGCGTTCAAACTGCCAACCTTTCGGTTAGAAGTCAGCCATAAACCATCTGCATTACCCGGACACCAAACAAAAGAGCAGTGATGCCTAAATACCGAGGAAGGGCAAACGGTATAGAGACCCGAGTTGAAGAGTGATTACCAGGGACAGGAGGAAAGCAAACAGCATTAGGTTCTGTTCACGGTAGTGGGGAATTTGTCAGGGGACATGGTGATGGTCACACAGCATGACGAATGTCACTGCTGCCACCAGATTGTTTGCATGAGAGATGCTGCATGGGCAAATGCTGTGTCGCCTGCATTTTCACAAGAGCAACAACAACCGAAAGATGAACCCCAAAACTCCAAATCCACTGTTGTCAAGTCGGGTCTGACTGATCAGTGAATCTAAAACTGTGTGGCCACCTTTCTGAGCACGCTCCAGGGGGACACTCGGTGACAGATACCACGGCTGCTTGCCTGTGCCGTTGACTCTGAATTTGGAGGCAGAGAGGGCACAAGGTGGTCCAAGTCCCAGGCCCTAGTCCCACGTTGGTATTCTGACTTGGACTGACGGACCAAGGTGGCCCCAGAGGCTGGAGATGGGAGACAGCATCAGGAGAGAAAAAGTAGAGTGTTGTTTTGTCCCACCTGGCTACCTTCATGCCTGGAAGCTCCCAGGAAGGCAGGCGGGTGTTTGGGTGACAGTCTCACTTGTTCTCCTGCCTGGGATGCTGGGCAGGGAAGAACAGAAGTGGGTCACCACCCAGGCCAGGCCTCAGTGTGCCCAGGGGACTCGCCCCGGCTAGCTGTGCTCTGGACTTTGGCAGTGGGGTGAAGGAGAAACTTCTACCATGTCCTAATGACAACCCAGCTGTTCCTGGACACCTGCCCATGGCAGCGGCCCTCCACTCCTGCAGAATCCTTTCGTGTTTCCCTCTGGCTTTGGTCTCTGCCCTCAGACTCCTTAGTCTATTATTTCTCTTTTTTCCTTCAGCCTTTTTTCACTAGAACAGGAGTTATGGGACAATGATGTCTGTCTTGCTCGCTGCTTGTTCCCTAGAAATGTACCTGGCACACGGTGTTGTGTTCTTGTTGTTAGATGCTGTCGAGTCCCTTCCAACTCACAGAGACCCTATGTATAGCAGAAGGAACCTTATGGGGTTCTGTACCGTCTCCAAGAGTGGCTCTGGAGCGGACTGTTTTGAGCCACTGGCTGTTGTTCAGAAGCAGATCACCAGCCTCAGGACAGAGCCAGGTTTCGTTCTGTGGCACCTGGATTACCAGGAACGGGAGACCAGACCGATGCAATGGCAACGAACAACAACAGCTTCTCCTAGAGACGCGGGTGATGGGTGCTGCCTTGTGGGGGGTGGGCTATGGGCCAGTCTTGGCCTTCAGGCACTGAGTGGAGTTGACGGGGGTCACTTCTGAGCTGGAGGACTTCATGGCTGCTTCCAGGCACTCTGCCCGGTTCTCCTCCCCAGGCACAGTGCCCAGCCCTGTTTGGGATGGTGGCTGCCCCGCTGCCCAGCTCCCAGGTGGTGCTGATGGAAAAAAGCCTCTGCCGAATGGTCTGTAGGTGGAGCGCGAGGAGGAAGTGAAGTGTGGTTGGAACCCAGGAGATCTGGCTCCTGTTGTCACTCTGTCACTATCTGACCAGTCTGACGGTTGCCCTAGGGTCACCGAGAGGCCCTAGGCTCACAGAGGAGCCTGTCCTTTGAGTCCCTACAGGCTGGTTGTTGGTGCTGTTGAGTTTGTTCAAACTCATAGCAACCCTAGGAACAACAGAACGAAACACTGCCCGGTCTTGCACCATGTCCACAGTTGTTTTTATGCTTAAGGCCTTTGTTGCAGCCCCTGTGTCAATTCATCTCACTGAGGGTCTTCTTCTTTTTCACTGACCCTCCACTCTACCAAGAGTGATTTCCTTCTCCAGGGACTGATCTTTCCTGGCAACATGTCCAAAGTATGTAAGACGCAGTCTTGCCATCTTTGCCTCCAAGGAGCACTCTGGTTGGACTTCAGAACAGATCTATTGGTTCTTTGGTGGTCCGTGGTACATTCAACATTCTTCTCCAACACCAATTCAAAGGCATCAATTCTTCTATCTTTTTCATAGTCCAGCTTTCGCATGCATATGATGCAATTGAAAATACCATGGGTTGGGTCAGGCACGTTGCAGTCTTCAAGGTGACATCCTCGCTTTTGAATACTTTGAAGAGGGCCTCTGCAACAGATTTTCCCAGTGCAATGCATCTTTTGATTTCTTGACTGCTGCTTCCAAGGGTGTTGATTGTGGACCCAATAGAATGAAATCCTTGACAACCTGAATCCTTTCTCCAGTTATGACAAGGTTGTTTGCTGGCCCAGTTGTGAGGATTTTTGTTTTCCTGATGTTGAGGTGCAACCCATACCGAAGGCTGTGGTCCTTGATCTTCATCAGTAAATCTCAAATCTCCTCCATTTCCAGCAAGTAAGGTGGTGTCATCTGCATAACACAGGTTGTAATGAGTTGTCCTCCAATCCTGATGGCTTGTTCTTCTTTGTATAATCCAGCTGCTTGGATTGTTTGCTTAGCATACAGATTAAAAAGTTATGTTTAAAGGATACAACCCTGACACACACCTTTCTTGACTTTAAACAATGCGGTGTCCACTTGTTCTGTTCGCACGGCTGCCTCTTGATCCATACACTGATTCCTTAAGAGCACAATTAGGTGTGCTGGAATTCCCATTCTCTGCAACATTAGCCATAGTTTAGTATGATCCACACAGTCGAAGGCTTTTTCGTAGTTGATGAAACACAAGTAAACATCTTGCTGGTATTCTTTGCTTTCAGCCAAGATCCATCTGACATCAGCGATGAAATCCCTGGTTCCACATCCTCTTCTGAACCCAGCTTGCATTTCTGGTAGTTCCTTGTCAACATATTGTTGTAGTTGCTTTTGAATGATCTTGAGCAGAATCTTACTTGCGTGTGATAGCAACGATATTGTTCACTGATTTCCACATTTGGTTGGATCACCTTTCATTGGAAAGGGCATAAATAGGGACCTCTTCCAGTCAGTTGGCCAGGTAGCTGTCCTCCAAATTCCTTGGTATAGACAAGTGAGTACTCCCAGCACTGCATCTGTTGAAACATCTCAATTGGTATTCCATCCATTCCAGGAGCTTTGTTTTTTTGCCAATGCCTTCAAAGCAGCTTCGACTTCTTCCTTCAGTACCATTGGTTCCTGATCACATGCTGCCTCTTCAAATGGCTGAACATCGACTAGTTCTTCCTGGTATAATGACTCTGTGTATTCCTTCCATCTTCTTTTGATGCTCTCTGAGTCCTTTAATAGTTTCCCTGTCGAATCCTTCGCTCTTGCAACTCAAGGCTTGAATTTTTCCTTCAGTTCTTTCAGCTTGAGAAATGTAGAACGTGTTCTTCCCTTCTGGTTCTCCATTTCCAGCTCTTGACATGTGTCATTGTAATACTTTCTTTTGTCTTCTTGAGCTGCTCTCTGAAATCTTCTGTTTCGGTCTTTTACTTTGTCATTCCTTCCTTTGCTCTGGCTGCTCTACATTCAAGAGCAAGTTTCAAAGTCTCCTCTCACATCCAATTTGATCTTTTCTTTCTTTCCTGTCTTTTTAATGACCTCTTGCTCTCTTCATGGATGATGTCTTTGATGTCATTCCACAATTGGTCTGGTCTTCAGTCATTAGTGATCAACACATCAAATCCGTTCTTGAGATGGTCTTTAAACTCAGGAGGGATATAGTCAAGGTCATACTTTGGTTCTCCTGGATGTGTTCTAATTTTCTTCAGTGTCAATTTGAATTTGCATATGAGCCATTGATGATTTATGCCACAGTCAGCAGCTGGTCTTGTTTGGACCGCTGATATGGAGCTTTTCCATCATCGTTTTCCACAGATGTAGTCAATTTGGTCTCTGTGTATGGCCATCTGGTGAAGTCTATGCATACAGTCACTGTTTGTGTTGGTTAAAAAAGGTATTTGCAATGAAAAAGTTGTTAGTCTTGCAAAATTCTATCATGTGACCTCCAGCATTATTTCTCTCACCAAGGCCATATTTTCCAACTACCAATCCTTCTTCTTTGTTTCCAACTTTTGCATTCCAGTCAGCAGTAATTATCAATGCATCCTGATTGTATGTTCGATCAATTTCAGACTACAGAAACTGGTAAAAATCTTTAACCTCTTTATCTTTGGTCTTGTGGTTGGTGCGTAAATTTGAATAATAGTTGTATTAACTGGCTGTCCTTGTAGGCGTATGGGTATTATCCTATCACTGACAGCACTGTACTTCAGGACAGATCTTGAAATGCTCTTTTTGATGATGAACGCAACGCTGTTCCTCTTCTGGTTTTCATTGCCAGCATAGTAGAGCACATGATTGTTGGATTCAAAGTGGTCCAAACCGGTCCATTTCGGCTCACTAATGCCTAGGGTGCCAATGTATACGTGTTCCATTTCATTTTTGACAATTTCCAGTTTTCCTAGATTCATACTTCATTCATTCCATGTACCAATTATTGGTGGATGTTTGCAGCTGTTTCTTCTCATTTTGAGTCATGCCACGTCAGTGAATGAAGATCCCAGCTGCCTTACTTCATCCACATCTTTCAGATCCACTCTACTTTGAGGAGGCAGCTCTTCCTCAGTTGTCTTTCAAGTGCCTTCCAACCTGGGGGCTCACTTTCCGGCACCATATCTAACAATGTTCGTCTGCTATCCATAAGGTTTTCCCTGGCCAATTCCTTTCAGAAGTAGACTGCTGGGTCCTTCTTCCTAGTCTGTCTTTGTCTGGAAGCTCAGCTGAAACTTATCTACCATGGGTGACCCTGCTGGTACCTAAATACCAGTGGCATAGCTTCCTGCATCACAGCAACAAGCAAGCCTTCACTGATGGACAAGTGGGGGCTGCTGCCTCCCTCCTTCCCTCCCTCCCTCCCTACCTGATGGTGTTACCCTGCTTACCTGGCGTTACTACCCTCCCACTCGATGCTGTTACTCTCAGGGTGGAAGCTGCATATTTATGCGGCATTTTGCGTCTGTCTGGAATAGGTATCGGTGCTGCTGAGGCTGCAGCAGCAGCTTGACTCCAGCCTGGCTCGCACCTAGAGCCCAGGGAGCGTTTAAAATGCTGCTGCAGAAAGTGTTGCAGACCTCAGAGGATCTTCCAGTTTGTATGGCCAGGAGACCTGTCTCCACTGGGGCCTCGGGGGGCTCCTGGGAGGCAGCAGCCCCCTCAAGCCTTTATATACTCCACAGAGATGTATTGGGAACCTATTCGGAGCCAGATGCACTGTGTGCAGTAGGAAGTTCACAGTGACCAAAACAGACAGTAGAGCCTGGCCCCAAGAAGTGAGAAGAAGGGGCATGCACCCTGGAAGTGTTCATGAGATGTGAGAAGGGAGGGGTGTTCCAAGGGGAAGAACACAGACAAATTAGCACGTGGAACAGTGGGACTCCTGACAGCAGAGCAGCGAGCGAGTGTGTCGGTTGGAGTCTCCTGAGAAACAGGACCAGTGGGACCGGAGATTATATATATCTTGTATTAGATATGTACGTATGTATGTAAGGCTCTGCAGATGACATAACCTTGTTTGCTGAAAGTGAAGAGGACTTGGAGCACTTAATAATGACGACCAAAGATCACAGCCTTCAGTATGGATTGCACCTCAACACCAAGAAAACAAAAATCTTCGCAACTGGGCCAATAAGCAACATCATAATAAATGGAGAAAAGATTGACTGGATCCACAGCCAGTGCTCAGGGAAGCAGCTGTCAAGACACAAGAAGACACGTTGTATTGGAAAAATCTGCTACAAACGACCTCTTGAAAGTTTTAAAAAGGAAGGATGCTACCTTGAAGGCAAAGGTGCACCTGACCCAAGCCACCGTGTTTTCAATTGTCTCACGTGTGTGCAAAAGCTGGGTGATGCATACGGATGACAGAAGAAGAACGGAGACACCTTTCAATTGTGGTGCTGGCAAAGAATATTGAACATACCACGGACTGCCAAAAGAACAAACACATCTGTCTTGGAAGAGGTATAGTTAGAATGCTCCTTAGAAGCAAGGATGGTGAGACTACAGCTGACATACTTTGGTCTTGGTTTCAGGATGGATCAGTCCCTAGAAAGGGACATCATGCCTGGTAAAGTGCAGGGCTGGTGAAAAAGACGACATTCAACAAGACGGACGGACGCAGTGGCTGCAGCGACGGACTCCAGAGTCGCAGTGACTGTGAGGATGGCGGAGGACCAGGCAGGGTTTCGTTCCGTTGTGCAGAGGGCTGCTGTGAGTCCAAACCAGCTGGACAGCTCCTAACAATGGTAACACAATCTGCTTCTGCAGAGGCGAGCCCTTTCCTATCAAATTGATTCCAACTCATCACTGCCTTATAGGACACACAGTACAATGGCCGCATAGAGTTTCCAAGGCTGTAATCTTCAAGGGGGTTGACTCCTACATCTTTTTTTCTTTTCAGTTAGCAGCTAGTCCTTAACCACTGCATCATGAGGACTCTTTCTGTAAAGATTACAACCTAGGAAACCCTATGAGGCAGTTCTGGCCTGTCACACGGGGTTGTGATGAGTCACAAATCAATTCAGCCCCAAACAACAATATCCTCTCTTCCCCCAAGAATTGACTCACGAGATCCTGGCATCTGGCAAATCAAAGTTTGTGGATGGTGCAGTCCTCAGTCTGAAACCCATAGGGCAGGCTGGCGGGTGGTAAATTCAGCAGGAGTTGGTGCTGTCATCTTGGGGCAGAATTTCTTCTTCTCCAGGAGGCCTCAGTTCTTGCTCTAAAAGCCTCCAGATGGCCAATTGGCACAACTAGCATTTTGCTAAGAGACTCTTCTGCACCCCAAATTGGTGAGTATCATCTGAGGTCTTAAAAGCTGCTAAGCTACCATCTGAGGTACAGTCCCAACTCAGCAGGAACAGATGATCTCCAAGGACCAAAATGACATGGAAAAAAGAGAACCCAGAAGACAGAGAGACCCACGTGAGCAGGTGACTACATAGACACGGTGACCGGAAGAACAGGATGGTGCCCAGCCACCACCAGTGATAGCCGTGGTGGGGTTCACAAAGTTGAGTTTCACAAGCAACATGGAAATAGAAAGGGGTACACCCTGACATTTCCACTAAAAGACTGCAACTGATGGTCCAGAGCCCTTGGGATTCCCCTAGGAGTACGGCCCCTGATCATGATGCTGCCCCTGTCCATAAAAACTAACTGAGGTCAACTCTTCGGGCAGAAATGGATTGGACTTGGTGGCACAGAGCGACCATATCATGTGTGCACTTTATGGTTCTGTGCATCTATAGGATGTCATCCAGCTGATCTCTTACTGGACATGGGGCAGAAGGTGGAGAGTAGGGGATAGGAGATTGTTAGGAGGATATGATGTACAGAATGGAGGAGTATGCTATCACCGGGCAGGGAGAGCAGTGGCAGCCACTCGTTGATGGGTATGCAAATTTATATGGGGTTGTATATTCTCACTCAATCATAATAAAAAGTACATTATTTTAAAAAAGCCTCCAAATCATTGGATCAGGCTCACTCACCTTATGGAAGGTCATCTACTTAGAGTCATCTGATTGTAGGTAACCACCACACCTACAAACTTCCTTCACAGCAATACCTTTGTACTTGAATAACTTGGTATTACGGCAGAATTGACTTGATGATGATGGCTTGGGTTTGGTTTTCAGTGCCCTGACCATGTAGACTCATAACACTGACCATCACTGGCTCCATTCTTAGCTTCCGCCCTTCAGAGCTGCTCTCCAGAGTGTTACAGCCAGTGCACTCCAGCTCACACTGTTCACAAAAGCTGGTTCACAGGTGTTTATAAAAGCCAGTTCACACCTGTTCACAAAAGCCAGTTCACACCTGTTATAAAGCCTGTTCACACCCCTTTCACAAAAGTCAGTTCACACTGTTGACAAAAGCCAGTTCACACCTGTTTCCCAAAAGCCAGTTCACACCTGTTTCACAACAGCCGGTTCACACCTGTTTGCAGAACCCAGTTCACAGCTGTTCGCAAAAGCTGGTTAACCTCATCTCTTTCCAACTCTGCCTTCAGTGACATCATGCTGGTAGCTTGAAATAAGCCTTGGCGGGTGCCTCTGGGTGGCAGACAGACAAGCATTTGCCTGCCAGCTGAAAGGCTGGTGGTTCAAGTCCACACAGAGGCACTTTGGAAGAAAGACATAGTGGGCTTCTGAAAAACTGGCCATTGAGAACCCTATGGACCATTGCTCTACTCTGATACTTTTGAGGCTGCCATGAGTTGGAACAGACTCCGTGACAACGGGTTTGGTTTTGGAGTTTGGGCCATATTTGCCCCACGACTCTCAGGCACACACTGTAAGCCAAGTTCATTTGGTTTGGTGTCTGTGGTAACTACTCCTGAGGCTGGCTCTTCCCAGGGCAGGCCCTACAGCCTGCTGAGCACTCTCTGCTCCTCTAAGCCCTTCCAGCCATGTGCTGTCACAGCTGTGTGCTCAGGTAGACAATGACGTCACTAAGAAGCCGTGGTCCGTCCTCCACTTGCCCAGCTTGCTCCAGGCCTCTTCGCGTGGAGGGGATGTTTGCTGTGGCTCCCGGCTTTCTCTGCAGAGGCGCCAACCTCTAAGCATCCTGGGTCCCTCCAGTGCTGGAGGTGGGGCAGGGTGCTCGCTCAGCAAACCCCAGTGCTGCCTGCCTGGGCTTACTTCCTGCATGGGGGAGGCATTTGAAGCCCACTCTTACGGGGGTATTGGACCCTGATGACTTGAAAGCTTCCAACTTAATCACCTCCCCCTCCCCACTGCGACACCGGCAGGCCCCTTGGCATGGTTGCTTTCCAACCAGCTGAGGCTGGCCTCCTCCGGAGGGCCCACCTGCAGACCATGAAAGATGCCTCCGCTGCTGAGCAGCTGGGTGGCTTTCCCCCATGGCATGCCCCTGTTTGCTGCCCCTTCAGCAGCCTCTTGCAGGAATGCCTTGGAAACATGACCCAGACACAGAGTCCCCCTCCTCCCAATTCCAGCATGGGAGCCAAGCTCCCAAAGGGTCACCTGGAGCTCCTTGACAGCCTTGAGGTGGGAAATGTCTTCAGAGGAACTAGAGACACCACCTCCCTCAACTTTCCCCAAAGAAAGTCTCTCCCCTTCCCACTCGAACGGCAACCCTTGACTATCTGAGGACAGTGTCCACCTAAGGTCCCCCAGAGGGGCACTGGTCACCTCCTTGGTGCATCTCATTGAGGTGGCCCAGCACTGTGCTCTGCTCCTATGATATCTCACGGAAGCCCCCAGAGCCCTGTTTAGCATCCTCTGTTTTTACAGTGTGTGCCCATGGCCTTGGTGTAAATACTTCTACCACAACCGACTGCTAACTCCCAAGGCAGCATCGCTTTAGAGTTTTCAAAGAGGTCTACTATTACACAGACTCCCAACAAGGACACAAGCTTCTGGGGGTGGGCGTGCTTTGCGAGACACTGTAGGGAGGGGAGTCAGAAGAATCTCTCAGATAAAATGGTACCTGAGCAGAGACCTGGAGGCAGCATGCAAAAGCCATTAACCTACATCCAGAAATAGCCACTGAAACAAATTGTCATTCTTCATACATTAAAAAATTTGACTGTTCAGAGAAGATTAGACATAGCTCAATTAAAAAAAAAAAAGACTAGTAAAAGGTGAAAGATTTATATGATCTGAAGAGAAAGAATTCATTCGAATTTTACAAGCAAAACAACATACTGAATGAGCAAGTGTTGTGTTAGCTATATTTTTAAAACAGCAAAAAAAAAAAAAATAAAAAGAGGCTAGGCTATTATTAATACCCTTGTGGTATAATTATTGTTAATGGTTGTTCTTGCTATTGGTAGTTGCAATTATGGATTGAATTGTGTGCCCCCCCCCAAATTATGTGACAGCCCTAACCACTGGACCTCTGAATGTGATCCTGCTGGGAAAGAGGAATTTTCTCTGTGTTACGGGTTGAATTGGGTCCCTCCTCCCCAAAATGTGTGTCAACTTGGCTAGGCCATGACTCCCAGTATTATGGGGTTCTCCTTAATCTTGTGATGTGATGTGATTATCCTCCACATTGTAAACCCTGATGTCTATGATGTTGATGAGGCAGTTACCATAATGAGCAGGATTAGGGGCAGTTACGGTAATGAGGCAGGATTCTATCTACAAAATTCGGCTGTATCTTTGGTCAGTCTCTCTGGAGAAATAACAGAGAGAAGCTAACAGAGAGATGGAGGACCTCGCTTCCACTAAGAATGAATAGTCAGGAGGTGAGCGCCTCCTTTGGACATGGGGCCCCTGTGCTGAGAAGCTCCTAGACCAGGGTAAGATTGATGACAAGGACCCTCCTCCAGAGCTGAGCACCCCGGATTCAGACGGCTAGCCTCCTAGACTGTGAGAGAATAAATTGCTGTCTGTTAAAGCTAAACTTGTGGTATTTGTTATAGCTGCTCTAGGTGACCAAGACAAAGGCCATCAGAGTCGTGACAAGCCCACGCACCTAGTCCTATGCCACCTTCACTGTCGTTGATGTCCCCTGGCCCGCTGCCTCGGCCGCCATGTGTCTGTGTGTCTTCCAGCGTCATGGCCACATCTTCCAGAACTATATCACACAACAGTCTGTTGGGCTCCTTGGTGTTTTCATTAGCTAGTTTTTAGAAGCCGGTGGCCCGGTCTTACTTCCTAGTCTGCCTGGTCTGGAAGCCAGCACCCTGGGTAACCCCGCTGGTATCTGACACACGAAGGATGCAGCTTCTGGTGTTACAGCAACACACAAGCTGGCATAGAACGACAGCCTGGCAGAGAGCAGGCAGATGACTAACGGAAATAACTCTTACTTTTGTGTGATTCTTAGAGCCGGGCGTAGTGCTGAGTACTTTCTGCACACGTGCATCAAGAAGGAGCTTGAGGATATATGGGAATTGGTGTTTATTTTTCAGAGAAGTAAAATGACTTACCCAAACTCACCCAACCATCATGAGGCAAAGCAGGGACGCCACCTTGGTCTTGCTAGCTGCCGAGTTCATACCATACTCATCCTGTTTCATAAAATTATCCAGGAAATGAAAAACACTGATCTGTGAAAAACGAGAGGAAAACAACCCAAATTTCAGCTATGCCAAATGATGATGGCTTCATGACTGCTCGTTACTATGAATGGCAGGCGTTGATTGAGTCACTGATTCAACAAATATTCATCAGGTCCCCCAGCACTTGGGGAAAGGGGCCTGGTGGTGCAGTGGTTAAGCCTTCTGCTGCAAATTGAAAAATTAGAATTTCAAAACTGGCAGCCCATGGCAGGAGAAAGAGGGGCTGTCTGCTTCTGTAAAGATGACAGCCTTGGAAACCCTATGTGGAAGTTCTACTGTGTCCTACAGGGTTGCTAGGGATTTGAGTGAGTTCAGTGCCAACCAGTTTAGTTTATTTGGAGTGGGGGCGGATGGTATGTCAGAAACCATGATAGTTTGGTGCTGTTTGGACCTATATTTTAAATCTCCCTCTCCATTTTTAAAAGTTGAACTATATATAAATGTTCATTTTTAGAATAAGGGGTTCTTTTTCCTCTTCTTTTTTTTTTAGCTCTATCAGAAGAGATTAAACAGTGACAGAGCTGGAAAATAAAGTATATTTTAAAATAAACCACGGACTTGGACCCGTGCTCGCCGGAACCTGTGTCCGTGCAAAGTGGCCTCATTATTTTTCACATATCCGCTTCCTTGGCCTCTCTTCGGTGCCTTTTCCCATGCTCATCGCCTGAGAAATCCCAGCAGTCAGACTGACGAGACATCAGCTGGCAAGAGGTGGGGGCCTCGAGAGCCAGGGGGGACCCCCAAGGAGTGCCAGGCCCAGGGAAACTCAAGACCCTCAGCCTGAGCTGTCCTGCTGTGCCCACTGCGCTGTGTTTATTTTCAACTTGGGAAGTCAAGGGCATATGAGCTGAATCTGCAGAACAGTGCAAGAGTATTTTAGGACCCTGTTTTTGTCACACGAGTGCCTGCTCCCCCAAAGTCAGAAAAACAGGAGGGATCCCCCAAAGAGTGAGGTGGGCTGCTGCCAAGCCGCTGTTATCTGCTTTAGAAAGACAGCCTCTTCTTCACTCCCTTCTCCCCAGTTTGAAGCAGAAACCCCAGAAGTCGTCAGAGTTTTCCAGTACAGGTCCAAACAGGCCTCTGGGGTAGCTGTCCTCCAGGGCTCATTACAGTTGGGTTCCTTCACCTCCTTTTGCCTCTTTCTTTTAATTGGAAGACCCCCCGAGGTGCCTCCTCTGTGCCCCATCCCACAGCTCCAGTGGCAATGGGACCTGGCACACAGTTGTTATTGGGTGCTGTAGAGTCAGTTTCAACTCACAGCAAACCCATGTGACAGAGCAGCACTGCTCCATGGTGTATTCTGGGCTAGAGTCTTTACAGGAGTCTTTACAGATCTCTTTCCTGTGGAGAGGCTTGGTGGATTTGAAATACCAACCTTTCGGTTAGCAGCCAAGTGTTTAACTATTTGTTACCAGGGCTCCTTTCTGGCATATAGTAGGTGCTCAGTAAATACTTTTGAATGAATCGTTCATGCTCAGTAGCTGTGGTAGGTAGAATAATGTCCTCCTAAGGTATCTGTGATCCTGGTGGCACAGTGGTTAAGTGCTACGGCTGCTAACCAAAAGGCCAGCTGTTCAAATCCACCAGGCACTTCTTGGAAACTCTATGGGGCAGTTCCATTCTGTCCTATGGGATCACTGTGAGTTGGAATTGGCTTCACAGCGGTGGGTTTGGGGGGTTAAATCCCCAGAACTTGGAATACATTAGGTTTCATGGCAAAAAATAAACACAAAAAAGGCCATTGCTGTGAAGCCAACTCATAGCAACCCTCTAGGACAGAACAGAACAACCCCATTGAGTTTCCGAGGAGCATCTGGTGGATTTGAACTGACAGCCTTTTGTTTAACAGCTGTAGCCCGTAACCACTCCACCACCAGGATTTCCTGCCTGGCACAGGGGAATTAAATTTGTGGGTCAAGTAAAGGTCACCAATCAGCTGGCCTCAAGGTGGGGGATGGTCCTGGTTTATCCAGACGGGCCCCATCTAGTTGTCAGTTGCCCTGAAATTGATCCCAATTCGTGGTGGCTCCGTGTGCATCAGAGTAGAGTTGTGCTCCACAGGGTTTCCAATGGCTGCTTTTCTGAAAATAGATTGGCAGGACTTTCTTCCAAGACACCTTTGAGTGAACTCGAACCTTCACCTTTCTAGTCAGCAGCCAACCCTGTGTACTGTTTGCAAGCCCCAGGGCCTCCAGTGCCAGCACCCAAATCAAAACCCAAACCCGTTGCTTGAGTCAATTCCACCTCCTGGTAGCCCAATAGGACAGAATAGGGGCTGCCTCACTGGGTTTCCAGAGAGCAGCTGGCTGCCTTTTGGTTAGCAGGTGTGAGACCTAACCACTGCACCACCAGGGCTCTGGTGTAATCACAAAAGTCCTTAAATGTAGGAGCACAGGAGTCAGAGTCAGAGAGGGATATGTGACAACAGAGGCAGAGGTCGGTGTGATGTGGGGACCACGAGCCAAGGGGTGCAGGGGGCTGGTAGAAGCCGGAAAGGGCAAGTTACCAGTGCTGCCGACACCTTGATCTTAGCCCAGTGGGGCTCATTTTAGACTCCTGGCTTCCAAACTGTGAAGATAACAAATGAATACCCAAGAACACAGCCTTCTCCAAACTGGTGTGACACCAGAACCCTTTGGATGGCAGCAGGAGGCGTGTTTCTGGTCCTCTTGCCACTGTCCAGGGACTCCCGACGGTCCCACTTTTCTCGAGGGCAGAGCTGGACCCGGCACCGTGACAGCCAAGTCTCGGCAGTGGCAGGCCTTGTGGAGGTCGGCCTCGGTTCGGTTTCGGTGCAGACATCATGGTCTTGCATTCAGGTTGCGAAACTACTCACCTGGGAAGATCTCACCTTATTTTAAGAAATGCTAAATATTTAAACCGTGGTGAAATGGCTTAAAATAATGAAGTCTCTGTTAATGAATTCAGATAAAATTTCTCTGTGTCAGATCTGTGTAGATTGTACATCTGTGTGTCTCCATCCCGGGCAGGGGTAGAATAACCAGGAAGCGATGTGTGTACGGGCTGATTTGTATCTACTTACGAATCCATAGTGAACAATTCTAAGTCCAAGACGTGGTGAAAAACAGGTGTAATTGGTCACCACTGGCACCAGTAAGACTGTGCGTATCTTGTTTATTTATTGGGTGACGTGACCCTGGTCCCAGACTATGTGTGGTGTCAGGGCGGAGAAAAGGGCTGCTGAGAGGAAGAACAGAAGACATCTGGCCCAGCATTCTAGTTTGGGCTTTAAATTTGAGGGGAGGAGGGTTACTGAACAGAGACTCAAACAGGGAATCTACTCTGTTCATGCACCGTATTGGTGCTATTCCAGCATGTTGGGGTGCAAGTGACAGAAAAGCCAAGTCTAGCTTCAGGCATAGTTGGATCCAGGAACCCATACAATATTACCAGAGCTCCATCTTTCTCCATCTCTTGGCTTTGCTGTCCTTTGAGATGAGCTCACTGTCAGGACAACTCCATTCTGGTGGCCGATCACAGGTGTCCTTTGCCTTCAGCCTGTGCAGACCAGGGAATGGAGACCATCTGCCTATGGGACCTCTAGCAGATAGGCTCTGACAGTCAGTCACCATGGCCTGGAGGATGCTGAGCTGTGGCTGACCAGAAGAGGGCCCCTACCCCTGAACCTCATGCACTGGGAAAGAGTAATGAAGGGTCTCTTAAGGAAAACTAGGGGTGCTCAGAGCAATGTCAGAGGACAGAGGACCCTCGCCTGCTCACAACAGCTCCGTCTCAAGGACCTCATTGACAGTGTGACCTAAAAGCCACAGTGATTCAGGTGCAGCAAGCCTGATGGCGTGCAGGACTGGAGCTGAAAGCCTCAGGCTCCACAGGCTTTCATGCCCACGGCAACCCTGGGAGGTCCATGTTCCTGCTCCTCAGCCCGGCTCACAGATGAGTAAACTGAGGCTAAGGGGCAACATGGCTTCCCAAGGCTGCTATTGGAGAATTGAACAAATGTCTCTCCCCCCAGGATCCCATGCTCATGACCACTTCACTCACTGGCCACTCTGGTACCTCTGCCAAGATGTGTCTGCCCTGGACAGTCACATGTATAGATGTCTGATCCCGTTAGACAACCAGTGGGATGGGCCACGTGGTGGCCAGAACTGCCTCCACTGGAGTTCCTGGCCCCGACAGGTGTCACTTGACCTGTATGTGAGGAGGCTTGTCTGCTTCTGCTGTTGTCTGTAAGCTCATTGAGGTGGGGACCCTGAGGGGCTGTCCAGTGCCCTCCACAGAACCTTCCAGAAGGCAGCAAGGAAGCTTTGCCAAGGGAGAGAGAAGCAGTCAAGTGCGAGGGGCCAGAAATGCTGAGCTCTGACAACAGGAGAAGAACATAAACAGATCCATCAAAGTACGTCTGAGGATCTAAGTCCGAGGGGAGAGACGTAACATAAAACAAAGGCCTGTCCCTGTGCCCAGCTCTTCTCCTCGCCAGCTGATGACCTGGAGCAGCTTGCATCTGCTCGCTGAACCTTAGGCTGTTCATCCAAACCTGGACGTGTTACAGTACATCCAGCCCACAAGGTTGTTGTAGGATTAACCAGCAATTTCCCCAATCTGAGCACCCGTGCCAGCAGGCAGAAGGGCATGGTATCTGCTCCTGTGATCCCGAGAATGATGATGATGATGGATAATGAAGACGATCATGACAACAGGAGGAGGAGGAGGAAGACAATGACACCAACAGGGATGATGGCAAAGTCATCGATGGTGACAATGGGTGATGAAGACATCCATGATGATGAGGAGGAGGAGGAGGACCACGACCCCAACAGGGATGATGGCGAAGTCAGTGATGACGGTGA